>JAUMHO010014587.1:0-52743 GCA_032360965.1 Ulva armoricana
ATGGGGCTACCAACTCCCATGTGATGAGGTAAGGACCCAGAGCTGGCAAAGCTCAGAAGGGTGGGTCTAATGCAACAGCGGGGAGTGATACACTCCACAACCGGCCTCTGCCCTAGTCTAACCGCACAGTCTAAGCAACGTATGCTGCGATGTCTCCCTGCGTGTATGTAATCTGTTCTAGATGCCTGCGGGCAGAACCCGCCTATGAGTTACAACATTGCGCAGTCATACAGATGAAATGTTGGACTTGTTGGCGAAAGAGTAATTACAGATAGAGGCTCATAGCTTATATGGCCTTGTCCTAATGCCACAGATACGAATAATCAAGGATGATCACTCAATCAAGCGTAATGGCTTACGCGGATCTGTAGTTATCCTCCATGCATGTGCTAGTGACGCACAGTGCCGCGGACATGCATGCCCGGCACTGTCGCCCTATTACGACGGCCACCTGCGGCGAGGATACCAAAGTAATCAGCCACTTCGCCAATCATTGTCGTAATAAGGCGACAGTGCCGGGCATGCATGCATGGCCGCGGTGCTACTAGCCACTACTGTATGCATGGAGGATCACTGCAAATCCGCGTAAGGCATTACGCCATGATTGAGTGATCATCTGTGATGAACCGTATCCGTGGCATTAGGCCAAGGCCATATAAGCTATGATGTTGTGATACAGCCCAGTGCTGCATGCATGACATGCAAGCTGACTCGGCAGTCGGTCCAGGTTGTGCACATGTTTGGCTATGGCCATGCATGGTGTGAATCCAGGGGTCGCTGACAGGGACGCTGAGGAGATCCGGGGAGATCTCAGTGATCGATCCGGTATGATCGTAGGCATGATTGACCGAAGTGAGTAGAGATATAAGCTGAGGTCAGTATGCTGTAATCACTCCTTCTTGACTAAGACTGCATTCGATCTCAGGTCTGACAACTGCACGTGGTAGATGTATACCAACACCCAGTCAGGTATGACCGTGCAGTAACCCGTGCCTGTCGACGATTATCCAGTTCCGAGTCTGGCCTATGGGCCACGATCCTGGTTCACAACATATGAGCCACTGACTGTAATAACTCTTTCGTCATTTTTAAACCTCACATGATCTGTCTGACTGCGTGCACTATCTTATCACCACCCTGAGCAAGGTATGCTACGCTGTCTCCCCGCGTGTATGTAATCTGTTCCAGATGCCTGCGTGCAGAACCCGCCTATGAGTTACAGCAATCATTACGTCAACCGCATCAGCGGCAGGCGGGCGCACACCATCAACCCGGGCGTCGCGCAACCAAAACTGTGTTCCCTTGACCCTCGTTTTCTCTGACAAATGGTTGCTTTATCATGGGCAACTCAAAATCATCCGTGCAACATGTCCGATGTATCATGATCGACGGCTGGTTTCAGTTGAGTTGGGTCCACCTAAACGAGGGGGCTACAATCATGGCCCCTGACACCGTCGCACTCACGGATGAGCGTCTGTTCCACCTTGCTTGCTGCCGAATGTCGATCAGTGGGGTATTTCACCTAGTTCCAGAGCCAATCAAAACCACATAGACAATTGCAAGCATGGCGCCCCATCAAGACAAGGACAAGATACTTAATGTATCGTCACCTGTGTGTGGTAAGACCACGCGAGGATTCAGCCCCTCAGCCAGCGGGTACTCATGGTAGAGCATGTAGCATCATTCCAGGGCCAAAGACCCGTTGGCATGATAATTAGACATACAAAGAGGCATGAATCTATAGAACTCATTGGTCTTGTTGAGATTAGACTCTCTGTCTTGCACACTTCATCTGATTTTGGTAATGTCTGAACTTGATGAAGTTTCGGCACTACGGAGAGTCATGTCTCCACGACCCATGGAAAGACAACCGCGTGGTCAGGCATTTGGAGTCCTGCTGCCATGCACCCTGTCGTATTTCCCATTGTGCCACTGCGGTCGTCTCTTCTATCGTATGACCATAACTTCCGTCCTGCATCTACACCCCCCTGTCTGTCATCTGTGCCATTGGCATGTCTTCCCTCGAGCTAGCTCTGATTGTGATGCCGGCAGGCCCAACCTTAGCGTGGCAGGAGCACAAGCGGCGTCTTGCCGCTCTCAAGAGCTCGCGTGTCTGCGGAGGAGGACTCACAAGTCGTTGGTTCCCTCCATTGGGCCATGCATAGGTTGTGCGGTAGGCTTGCCTTAGCGGCTGCGGTGGGGGTGTGACCAGCTTGCCCGGTGCTCACAACTGCCCCGTCTTATGGACACCTTCAAATGCAGCACCGATGCACCTGTGTAAATGTAACACTTACTCGCCATATCCTACAAGGACCTAGACATGTCCGGATAAGCGGGACCACAAGCCAAGGGGGTTCACCACCTGGAAACCCCCATGAGACAACCGCACGCAACTCATAGGGCCTCCCCATGTGCTAAGAGAGTTGGTCACACGCGATTGTGTTTAAGAAACCTAGGGGGTCACGCGGAATCAATCCCAAGACCTGCCGTCCACTGGACACCCTTGCTCATGCTGGAGGACCTACTTGCTCATGCTGTGACACCAAGATATACACTGGACCGTGCATATACATATTCTGGGACCAGGATCCTCCTGCCATGATATAGATGCCACATATCAAAGGCGGTGGTCTGTTTTTGCAGCTGATTCTGAGCAAGGAAGTTTCCACCATGACAGAGGAATTTGAAGACTTTGCTGGCTGTGCTGACATAGGTGCCTACAAGGACAGACATCGACTCATATATTGAATATCACTGCTGCATAAGTGGGAATTTACCTCTGGTGAACAGAAACATGGCATCTCGAAGGTCAGGCCGGCTACAACCTACCTGAAATTGGGTCCGAATGCAGCTAGACATGCATCTGTACAGCTGCACCCGCGTGACAAAGTCAAGTCACACAGTCGGGTCTGACAAAGTCGGTGCTGACTTTGGCACCACAACTTAATATTACCTCGGCCATTGGGAGATGTATAGATCAGCTGCCGTGCACACAGGAACACCATGAACATCCGGAATGTAATCCATGCCCACCAGAGGACTGCTCTTATTGAGGGAATCGGTGGCACCCAAGAAGTGCGATGCTGTGGGCGAGGGAGTGTCCCAAGAGACATTGACGTTTGTGAGAGCACAAGGAGTTCCGGGGTCAGTGTTGTATCTCTTGAGGTAAGAGAATGCCGGTCAAATGTGGGCTCGACCAAGGCCTGCAAGGCGTCTGCGGCTACCACCAGCTGTGGCACTATCTGCAAGGTACATTACGCAGGTTCGTCCCGAGAATATCCCAGGTGTAGGTCCGAACACCCCTGCATCGGAGCACACCATGCACGCGGGAAGGTTTCCACGGAGCCTCGTACATAACTAACTGAGCTCAAAGAGGCACAGAGGCCGCGTTTTGTCATACGTTTTTCGACACGATAAATTCCATGGAGACGTGCGTGTGGAACATGGCGCCCAGAATGGCTCCGCTACTCTTGTGTAATTACACTTCTCACACACACGTCACAACAATGACTGATGACACGGTCACGCGTGATGACGTTTGACACGTGCATTGCTTTTCGGTCGGCCCGTTGAGGACGAAATAGGTCATGTGATTAAAGTAGTGCACACAGCCTCACATCTGGATTATACATGGCTGATACACATGCGAAACCAAACCTGCGACGTATCGAACAATATGTGCACATACTGTAATATCGTCAGGAACGCGGGTGCAAGCGACCTAACCAGTCCGCTCACGCGACAAATTTTGAACACAACCAAGTAAGACCACTCATGTGAATATGTCGAACGGTGTTGCGAATAATTCGCACACTGATAGCGATGAGAATACAAGACAAAATTCATCGGACTCGCGAGCCCGCCCGCGGACACACGTGAGTAGCGTCTCACGCTCGCAGAATGTGACACACCGACTAGGTATCGTTCACGTCCTACTTCACAACTTGATCATGTGCGACCACATGGGCAGGTAAGAATGCAGTGCACGATCTTAAGCATAGACATGGTCAAGCTTGTTCGACAGATGTTGCGCACATGCTGGATGCTATATCACCCGCCAATGCAGTTGCGTCAGCTTACAGAAACCGATGTTGTTTAGACACCCTTGTCAGAAAGCTGTGCACAAACGCCACTGACATTCTCAGTGGACCAAGCCCTAGAATTGCCCAGCCCAACTCGATTACACTCAGTCACTAACCTCAAAAACAGGAATGCAGCAATTGCCCTAGCATTCTGTTCGGAAACAGGCGCTGAGGAGAACGTCTCTGCAATGAAGCAAATTTCCTCATAGAGTCAAGATGCAGCCAGACCCTGCCATGTCAATACTACTGTAATACACACATTGGAAACACCGTGACATGTACAGGCAATTCCAAAATCAGTCAAATCTGTCAAAGACAAACATCCCAACGTGTGTTGGGATGCTAAAAGGCAGTGATGCCAATCCCCGCATATGTGTCAGATGTACCACTCCTGCTGCACATTTTGTCATCGTCAAGCCCCGGCTGTGCGACGGTCTCTAACAGCCCAGCGTCAGACCCACCCTGCTTGTCTGCAAAGCTTTGCAATCAGCAACACCACAATCGTTGTCCCTCAGTCCGTTGGTCCCATCCCCTCCCCCTCAGTACAATTCTCACAGGAACCCTACCTGAACCCCGTTGAAAGTTCACCCCCAAAAGTAATATGCAGCGAAAAGTAGTCAGACAAGCTGCTCCCGGTTGTAGTAATCTGGTAAAGCACCGTTGCTGTGGCGCAGTACTCCCCCAGTGGAGACACCCCCAGTGGAGACACGACGATGGCCACCTCCAAGTGCGCCAGCATTGTACATCGTAGAAGCAAATGCGTCCGGGAAAAGATCCCCCGGGGCGGTGCTCAAGGAGCCTCCAGAAGTCACAAGATGAGGAGCCACAGATGGCTCCATGCATGAACTGTCGAGGCGGCCTTCTGTCAATGGCTTTCCCGAGTAAAACGACATAGAGGCCAGCGTGTCAGGGGCAACCGCAGACGCTCCTGCCACAGACGGAAAGTTCGCAGCCACATGTGGCTCAGAATCATTGCCAGCCAGCAGGCTTTGGAGCGCTGGGATGTGGTGGCTGTAGTCCAGCGCGGCCTGCTGCCGCTGCTGCGTCAAGGGAACTTGGAAAGTCGCATCCATGTGCACACTGCATTCCAGCCCTACCCTCACACACACATGAGTAGCGACAGACTGGCAGAGTCTGGCTCACAAGACAATGAGGGTGGGCTGAAGAACAACTTACCCGTCTTGATTTTCGCGAACCAGCATCATGGCAGCAGCGCTACTGCCCCTGGCCGCAGAAAAAAGAGCGCCAAGAGCATCAGACGCAGCACCATTGCCGCGTGAGGGGTTGGTATGGCTGCTGCGCGGCTGCACAGTGTTGGAGACAGTGCGCACAAGCTCCAGCAGCTGCTGCTGCATTTCGCTGTCAAACTTTGACAGCTCATCCATAATCTCCGCATCCTCACGGTCCCGCTGCGCAACCACCTCGATGACCTTCTGCACGATAAATCGCATTTTCAGACCAGCATAGAAACAATAACAGCTTAAGGCTATTTTCAATACACAATCCAAGCACATCCCAGGCACCTCAAAAAGGGTACTGACAACTCCCAGAGGGGAGGAGGAGAGGGAGGGGTGGGGCGGACCCTGGCAACGCGGACCATAAGCTCTCGCTTCTCCTCCATGACCGCTCGGGAATACTCCTGCAGACCCGGCAGATCGATCTCGGCACGGCCGAGCATATCGGCATGCGTCACTCTGTCCACGTCCCGCTCACGCTCACGCTCAGGGCTGACTCGCTCATGCTTGATGCCGCTGCCATCCCTGTCCCGCAGGGCCTCTGCGCGCTCCTCAAAAGCCACACCGGCAAAGCCCTGCATGCCCTGCAGGCGGGAGGACGTGCAGGAAGTGATGGACGCATGGGAGTCATCCTTGCCACGGTGCAGGGGTGGTGTTGGCTCAGGCTTTGAGGTGCCCCCAGCACGGTCTTGCAGCCTCCTGATGTGACCATTCCAGAAATTCTTGACTGCATTATCCGTACGACCAGGCAGGCCTTGTGCTATCTCAGCCCATCGATTGCCTAGCTTCTTTTGCATTGAAATGACATATTCCCGCTGTATGGCAATGCTCAATATAAGGGTGATGGCTGGGCCACATCACATTAGTCCACAACCTCAGGACAGTCTCAACAACAGGTTCAGCATTGACAGCATGGCTGGAAGCTCACATAATCATGTGTGACACCAAAAACGGGCAGGTCGCTCACCTCGTCGGGTGTAAATGGCCCCTTCTTGATATCTGGGCAAAGCTGATTGTACCACCTCAAGCGGCATGACTTGCCATTGCGTGGAGGGTTGGATTTCAGCTGAGCATTGATCGCCTGCAAAAGATAGACTCGTCAAAAATGGGAATGGGGTTCGGCATCACACAGCTCATTCATTCGGCGAGAAACTTCGTCATCACACCCCGCGAAGGCAGCCTAGCATCCATCCCCAGAAAAACGTTCGACTTGCCACAAGTTCAACTTGTCGGGCCACTTACGCCCATGCATGCTACGCATACTACGTCCCATTGCTGACCGCTCGCAGGACAGAATGTTCGACGCAAACTAAGAAATGATGGGCGCGGATCCATGCGGCTGCAAGCTTGGGAATGCAGCAGTTTCCACATCTCTTTGCACACCTTTGCTATGTGAGCCCACTTCATAGCCCCATGCTTAGAAACCAGGTCTCTTAGAAGCCGGTCCTCCTGCGAAGTACAATCAATAAGAGCGATATGATATTTGGCTGCTAGCCTGCCATCAAGGTCGATGTGACGACGCATCGCACCAAGTCTGTGGTCTACGGGGAAGCTCTACGGGGAAGCTCCACGGCAAAAATACAATCTCGGGCAGAAGCCTCGGGTGAATCTCAACGCCAGGGACATCGGGATCACAGCAATTTATTACCGTCGATGGAGCTGTAATCAGATGGACATGAGGGATACTCAATTGCATCAGACCGCGTCAGGGCATCCAAACAGCATTACTCACAAGCAGGCAGCAGTGTGCGCTGCGGCTTACACAACTATGAGGAAGAGGTGGCACGCTTAGTGGTCAGGCGGCAACGACAGTGTGGCAGACAGAGTTTTGAACAGGCATAGTGAACACCATCCAACAGCATTGGTATGTTGACCCAATGTTAACCAGCAGTGACCATTTGTCAGGCCTTCGGTATCAGCAGCGAGTCTGGCTACCAGCAAAAGAACAGAAAAAAGTGCCGAGAAATGTGTGGAGATGTAATCGTACATGTATATATATTACATCGAAGAGAGGCACGGTGACAAATGCATCACGCAAGAGCGATCGAGTCACGCATCAGACCACCTATATACCAGATATACACACATACATATATAACACATGATCAACTCTGCAGTGAGATGAGGATTGCAACACAACAGCTTTATGCACAGTGGATGGAAAAGGTGAAACAGCAGACCTCCAAAAACGGAGCCGCGGTCCGACACGTCAACACCACGGCATAACATAACTAGATGGTCATTCTCTGTAGTTGTGGGATACTCATTGAACGGATGCAGACGGTACTACGGAAGAATTTCGCATGTGGTCCACCGAATCGGTCGCCCGGTACGCAAGCACAACGTCACGGGCGCACCTCTTGAGTCCAGTGGGTACGCAGAGCTGTTCCATTTTCATACTGCCGCTCGGTGTCCGCGGAAGAGCACTCCATCCCCTCTGAAGTCATGAGTTCTGCGTGTCTGGTCGCGGCGTTGTATGCGCGCGGCAACGGACCTGCAACTAGAGAGCATCATTTTCAGAGGTCACTTATGAATTCTTCTGTAGGATCGCAAGTACAGCACTGGTTTCCATATGGCGGTTGTGGTTGCCGCACACCATAAGAGGAGGTGTCCACTGCTGCAAAGCGACGACAGGGACGCGGGGTAATTGAAAGCCAATACCTCCTTGATTTTGACAGGCAATAGTATAAATGCTTTAGTCTTTCAACACCGACGCCGGACATGCACGCCACGCTCGCGCGCTGGTCCGATGCATGCTGCGCGCAACATGTGCATGGGGCGAGATTGCGGGCCACCGAATCAGAAGGCACGCGTTAGCTCCGGCGTGAACCCTTGATGCTTCGTCCAGAAAGGTGGCTTTGCGGTCTAAGCAGCACCGCTTCACACATCCGTGCGAAGCCTTTGGCCCTCTTGATTTCAGTACCATCCCATGTGGCAGCATCCTCAACGCGAAAGCACCTCATCGCTTGTTTTCAATGTGATGGCGCTGGCTCAGCACGTGGCCGCGCCGATCAAGCGTGTGATGATGATCACCGCGGTGCGCCATCTCGCTAGTCATCCAGCAACTAAATCCGCTTCGTACCAAGATAGACACTTGCGACGCATGTGCTAGAACTCCCAACGGGAACTATGAGCCTGCTATTTATCCACGCGCAGCTCGCGTGATGTTGCTGGACATTCCTCATGACACAGCTTTCTTTGCTCCGGTTTTTTTGTCTCGGTGGCTGCCAAGCAGGGAGAGATCTAGGTGCTCAGGATGGACATGTTGGCCTAATGTGGAGATGGTACGTAACAAGGCCGTTCAGCAAAGTTGGTTATTCGTATGCCCAGGTGGCCGACTCGTAACGGAGCCGTACTGCAGCAGCGGTGTCGACCTTGTTCACCTGCAGCACTTGCGCATTCCCCCGTGGGGAAGTGCTCATTATAGAGCACCGCGTGGAGACACCTCCCACTTACTTGGTACATACATACCATACTCACCGCAATAAATTGCGGACCTCCGACAATGTTGCGACGGCGCCAGTGCATTTCTACCATCGAGGTTCCGTGCTGGCCGCGGTGCACAGCTCTGTGATCATTGCGCAGTGCTGTGTGACGCGCATCATCACGACCAAAAGCATCATCGGTGCCGTACTCTCCTGCCGTACTCTCCTGCAGCACGCCAACGGTGCACCCACAGCCAAGGTCCATCATATTCACATGCAGTCGCTTTCCTCTGTGCATTTACGTTAACTTCATGCGTATGTACACCGTTCAGCGTTGCTCAAATGTCAGGGTTCAATGGGTTTCTTGCTGCAGGAATTGCTCCCACTTTCAGACATCTACAATGACTTAATCAGGCCCTGTGATGATGCTGCATGCGTTTTGTGCAGTCCAGCGCAGTGCTGGATCCACCATTCACCGCGCTGCAGAGCCAAACGGACACGCTGCCGTGTGTAATCCCGCTTGGTACTGGCTACTGTTTTGTTGTTGCGCTCGATCGCATCAACGCAATACGTCAGAACTGCGTATGAATTCGTTGCGTAATCCTGGGGGTATTACCGAGTAACTCAAAGTACGAGTCAACTGCGAGACGTGCGTGACCGCGGCGAAGCAGGGCCAGTCGGTAAGAGCCGGGCTGGGGTTAGCACCGGGGCAGGGAAAAGGCATAGATATACGATCACGATACCCTGTCGGCTGTTTTTTGTTTCGTGTCAATCCTGTGCCTGAGGCGTAGGTATTCGGTGATGGTGGTTTCGGGTGCAACAACTGGCACACAGGTGTACAGCAAGACTGCAATACCACCAGCGTGTCAAACTCTTTCCCTGCATTTAGTCATTACAATTTAAGGAGTACCTGGCCGCCGCAGCTTGAAACGGGCAACTAGCGGGATTTATTTCTGGGGAAATTCACAGCTATCATGGCCATGAGTTGAAATGTTACCTTCCAGCTCATGTGACCATCCAGAGACTGAAGCTGGCATTCAACCCCATGCACCTCAATGCAATCTTGAACGAAGACGGCGATGTTCATATGAGGACAGCCGTTTGTGAAACTCGCATGAAGCAGAAACCTGGATGTGACATTGCATGTGTGTTTGAGACTGTTCACTGCTGCGTGCGCTCGCAACAGCTGAGAAAATCTGATGTCTTCTGTCTACACGAGTCTCTCGCTTGCTCTATTTCTCTCTGAAAGTCTCTCCCTGTTCCGTTCAATATCCTGTCCACACAATGGAACTGCTGCTCTAGAGTCCTGGACTTGTGCTGCACACGTGTATGGTCCACAGCAGTGTGATGAGCTTGCTGATGCACCAGCAAGCTCATCACACTGTTAAAGACACACATGTGGCAACAGGGCACTCGCTTTCCAGCTCGGCGACTCTCTGGCACCGACCTGAGTGCCCCTCCCACAGTCCTGGCAATGCGATGGACCATGCCGAGACATGCACTGCAACTGCCTACACCTGGTGCTATTCCATGCGTGCTGTCTTTGCCCCTTACGTCAATCATATTTGCCTCCGCGACTGTCCTCAATGCCTGCACTGCTCCGCAATCATGATTAATACACACTTCCACGCTGACTGCAATCATGAGCTCTGGGCTTGAGGACCTTGCGATTAAAGGCCGATACAAGACGAGCACTACATTCAGACAGGAGGCCCCATAGGAGTCCTATTGTCACAGAGAGCTCCTACGAGGGCTGAACAATGTGCTCTCATACCATTTTGGTGATTCCAGTGACCCAACACTCAGGCAGGGCTGCATGTCTGCCACCTCGCTGAACATTGAAACATGCAGTCTATTGCGAGTGCTGCTGATCCTGTTTCCCGCAGCGTGCTGCTCCCCTGGTGCTGTGGCTGGCCAGTGGGGCTGCATTCTGCAGGAGTACGTTATGAACGTTATGACTCTTCCTGCACATTTGTAGAGGCGCCTGTATGATTGAGCATGGCGAAGTGAACAAATCGAATGACTTGCCTTTCTTAGGCCCTTACAGTAGTTTTGCATGCAGTGGTTGTCTCACCTGGTAGCAACAGCAGTGTTACGCAGCACGCACCTGCTATATTCTTCACGGAAAATGCCAAGAAGCTCAGACAGCTTAGCTTTCTAACACGCCAAACCTAATACACAGATAAACTATGCAGCTTAGCCTGAAGGAGCCTAGCTACCATTTCTCCCCACGTATGCACGTTCAGAATTTTGTTTTGGAGGCATGTAGATGAACTTGATATCCACTGCAATGTGGAGCACTTGGAATGGCCTATTGGGGCTATCGAATCCAAGTTTGACACGTACTGAGTTCAGGTCATCCTCAGCTGGCGTGCTTGGCTGGCTGGCTCTGTCGGCTTTCGTAATCAGAACAGTGATGGGCAAATTTGTATAGACCTTGACTCAACACAGTAGGGCCCAGGTTCATGCTGTGACATGCTTAGGTTCAAGGCATATTTTCATGGTACATACTTGACACCAGTAATGGAATCGGTGTGCTAGGCCTGTCGGCCGCGGGCACACACGAATTGCTTTGCTTGACAGTCACACATATGGCAGGGATGATGGAGAGCTGATGCTCATACTTCTGCAGATCACCGCACTGGGCCGACACCGTGACGACGGGGTCACATAAGAACACAGGTGGTTGCTGTTGGCGTCTGTTTTCTCTTCACAGCAGCTGTATATGAAACAAGCTAATTCAGTAAGCTTCTATCTGGACCTTCCTCTGAGCGCTTCCAGCCACATGGGCTTGTGCCATGCTCGCACAAAGCGATGTGCTCTTCTCTCTGAAGGGAGTTTGCCTCACAAAGTCAGCCACGTGGACTTGATTGCTAGACACGTGTGGATGCTGGCTGTTGCACTGAAGGACTGGCAGCCACACTGGGCACACAAGCCTGTATCGCCTTCATACTGCAATGCACTTTCCGACATGAAAGAAGTTGCATGAAATGATGCATCACAGCCGAATGATGTGATACTTTCAATTGAAATCCTCAAGCTCACTCAGTCCTGTACACGTGACCACAAGCACTACTCACTGCAGAGTGCTGCGTATCCCTGTGGTAGCCGAGACTACAAGAAACACTGACAGCCTAAATATAGCCATGCCTGTCTTGCACCACAGGTCCACGTGTATCAAGCACTGCCTTAATACGCAGCAGTATCCAGGCATGGCACTTATAGGCCCTGCCCAGGAGGGCTGTTGGTCACGTTGAATGCGGAGAATGAGACAAGGCCCGGCATCGCCATGGGGGGTCATGCACAAGTATGCACAAGTATGCACAAGTATAGCAGGCACGTACGAGCACACAGTAACCCGAAGCAACTCGCCTCCCAAGCCAAAAAATGTAAGGACACAGTAAACCTCCAGAGTTCCCAGAACATACACTAGGCACTAAATGCTACTGTGCAGCGCTCCGTAGCTCCGACTCTAGACCCTAGAAACCCAAAAAAAACGTAGAACCTGCATGCTGACCCTACCATCACCATCACCACAAATGTATAGCTTGGGCAACTACCAGTATCACCTGGGATTTATGCCTGCGGGGCAGGTCGCAGGCAGCACAGGCGGACAGGCTCTCCCCTCTCCAGCGCTCCCCCTCGATGCAGAGTGCCACGAGCACAATGGGACGGGGGGGAGGGAAAGGTGGCCGGGTGTGGTCAGAGGGGGTCGAGGGTGTGCGCTGGGGGGGGAGGGGGGTGTCGAAGGGCAGAGGGAGAGGGTGGGCTGGGCGAGGCGGGATGGAAGGGATGGGGCAGGAAAAGGTTTTCGGGGTGTAAGGGAGGTCTCAGTAAATCTGTTCAAGGCACACATGTTAGGCTCCATGCCACTCGACTGCAGAAACGAACTCGAGGAGGCATGGGCGTAACTCATCAAGGGAACAACCCTGGTACCCTGACTCCATGTCGCTGTACACCTCTGCGTCATCTGCCATTGTTCACCCTATCATGTCGCTATTCACACCTACCGGGTGACCACCTCTTCTCCTCCGAGACAACAGCTGTCACGAGGAACCACCTCTTCCACGGTCAGATATTTCCCACGACGCTCAGACTTTAGCTCGGGCCCCACAAACCCGGCTCATGAGAACATAGATAGTGCCACCATGAAAACCTGCTGTTCACATATGCATGTCTGTCCGATACGGGTTCAGATGGCAATACAGCTGTAAGCTTTCTCCGCAACAAAGTTTTCATGGCCACCTTCCCATCGCCTGTACTGGGCCTGCCCAGGCAGAAGCATTGCTACAAGACACATTTCCGTGTGACCCCATGCCAGTTGATTTCGTGTCGGCTGTCTCGTCCCGTTCCTCCTCGACCTCGCCCTTGGTTGCCACTGCCCTGGCCTGGTAAAACTCCAGTGCATGGGCATATTTGGGGCCTTTTCGCTAGGGGTGTATTCTGTGGTCTTTACTCGGCATCGGCTTTCCGCCTATGAACTACGTAGGCTGCGTCTGCCGCACACATGTACATAAGTTGAAGATAGTGAAGATAATTCAGTTAGGCCACGTGCAAAGGGAACAGCCGAGCGTTCAGGAACACCACGTCTAATGTTGCAAAATCATAGGGACTAGGTTGAAGCTTAGCGAGTTCCAGGTGGGCTTGTTTGTGAATGACGAATGACAGCAGTGCTGATCGGATTCAGGATGTACAATCAGTGGCCAGATGGCACGATTAGTGGCTTGGTTTGGAATGGTCAAGCATAGAATTGTGTTTCAATCTTCAGACACACGAAAGGAACACAAACAGCTGTGACGCTCAATATTTCATGCTCCATAATAATTCATTCAGCCACCACATGCTGACATCACATGGATTCTGAAGCCACTCAGGGAGTAAGACGCCTGCAGAATTTCGGTTTTAGAGACTTGTCTTAGCTCACTTCGGAGCGGAGAAGTGGAGCGGCATCAGGTCGCGGGCATTCAGCGGCAAGACAGGTCCCGCCCTGTTGTTTATGTGCGGCAGTCCCATGTTTCGGGTTTGGCATAATATTCCGGTCTCAAGTCCATAGAATACACAGAACCGGAACTGAAACGCGAAAAGCATATCCATGTTTGAAGCACGGGCACTGTACAGCTCGTAACGGCGAAAGGTGTTCGTGCCAATGCGGCAGCTGAACGAGCGGAATGCCAAGGTCGCAACGGGCGACATCACAGGTCTGCCGGGCAGGGTCCTGCACTGTGTGGCCTACCAGCTTGAGTGATAATTATGGCCATGTGAGGTCACGATCTTGACCATGCGGGACCTTTCCGTGCGGATTGCAGGGCGGTGCACCCGCGGCGCACCCGCTGGGTGGTCGTGCAGAAGTGAGGTTGGGAAAGTGAGGGTGGGCTCTCAGCAGGGTGCTATGCATGCGGACCTGCTGCCGACCTGGAGAACCCCACTGAAGGCGAATTCTTAACTGCCACCTCCCGTGTGACATCAGCGAAGCGTGGCTTGTGGGGATTGCGATCCCGTTGTTACCCATTCGACACGCATTGCCAGCAGGCTGCTGGTTCGCATCTACCCGCCTTCAGCACAAGCACATAGCCAAAACTACCTAGCCTTGGGTATGCGGCTTCATGTGTAGGTGGTACCAAGGGCTAGACTGGACAGCATCCGTGTTCGGAACAGGGATGAGTTTCGTCCTGCAACTGTCGATGCTTTTTTACTTCACATTTTCGAGAGGCGTTTGAGTGAAAGCGAGTCTGCAACTTATGTGGTCTCCAAATAATGCTGTAAACTCTGCCGTCAGCTTGACGCCAGAGAGACGTCAGCGACCCTTGACTCTCGACGATGTATACTCGCCAACCAGTGACGACTTGGTGGTCCGTTCTGCACTATTCGCGTCGTTTGAATGGGAAATCCTGGAGCATGCACCACTTTGTAAGGTTTCGTGCAAAGATTGCTGTCGGAAACCGTGTTTTGTGACATGTCGTTGTTGGAAAGATCTATGCGCACACGTCGATTTCAGCATTGCCTCACCTACCCTGACATCTGGTCACCAGTACGACAACACTGCCATGCGTGAAAGATGACTTGGTTTTTAAAAAAGCCGTTGTGCACCTTTGGTATGTGGTGTAGTTTATCTATGGTGCAGGCAGTGTTGGCTGGTATGGTTGAAGATTCCAACAGATATTTCAACACTTTCCACGAGCACGAAGCAAATGCTGCACAGCAGGCTGATCAGATCCAGAATCTGCTACAAGAGCAAACAGATTTACAAGCACAGCTAGATGATGCACGCAGCCTCACACAATTGCAAGCTGTGGAGCTTCAGGAATGCAGGAGGTTGCTCAGAGGAGCTGAGCAGAGATCTCCAAAACGGTCCGTTACTTACAAGGCTCTCGTACGTCCAGTGTATTCTTACTGCTGTGCTGGGAACCTCTCCGCACAGCATGTGGCATTAGGCCAGTCACGCTTCCATGGACAGTAAGTGATGTTGCAGCATTGTGCACCAGTGCGGTGATGCTTGCGAATGCCAGATGTGTACACATGAACGCTACTAATAGACATCTACTGTACAGAAACATAAGGCATAGTTTGATTTCCATCCATGAACTGAACGAGCAACTTCAACTGGCTGCTACTAAATACGAGCGTGAAAGGTCACTGCGAGAGAAGGTGCAGGTGGGGAAGCCTTTGTGATGCTGCCGCATTGATGTGCATGCTTGGCTCATGTTCAAATGGTTTGACCAAAAGCCTCAATGATTGACAGCTTCAATTGCCTTGCGTTTGTTTTGCTACCTCGTTCAATGCACTCCAATGTCACGTCCGATTTGTACTAAAAATTCTCAAGTTCAGAGGGTCAGAAATTGGGGTTTTCGGTTCGTGATGCCGGTGCCTTTAACTTTGTGTATGTATTACAGGCTGATCTAAAAGCAGTTCAGATTGAGCTGGCTCAGTACAAGCGGGAAAAGCAAGAACTGTTGACGAAAGCTGCGCAGCATGTACATGTAGAGGCTCAACAAAATGTTGCAATTAAGCAAGCTCGTGAGCAGCGTTATAAAGGGAACTTGATACTTAGTAGTCAGAACCCATTCGCTATCTTAAATACTGGGGAGAACACCGCGTCAATGGGGCCACCCGAGGCTTTAACGAAGGTATGCTAGAATACTGCAGTATGCACCGCAGGATATGAGAGGGGTGCTTATGGCCGCACATGGTGTCCCAGTCGTTGCTTGTTACAGCATCATGTAATAGCCCATGTGACCATACTGCAGCGGGTAGTGCACCGCAGCAGCTCTTACCTCACATGCTACAGTCTTTGGAAGTGGGGTCAGACGTCATGAATCATACAGGAGCAAGGCATTTCAAGGAAACCCTGCGCGCCACAGTCTGATGACAGTGACCTGTGTGAGGTTGTGACTCCAATCCGCCGCCTGTCAGTGATGCCACTGCAGCCTGTTGTCTCAGATTCCTCTGTACCAGGTGCAAGCAGCAGCCAGCAACCTGTGGGGCTTTCTGAAGACTATCATGTCAGTCCTCTTAGGCACCCCTCTGGTCTTCGTCATAGGAGTCAGGATGCAGAAAGCAATACCCTGGAGTGTGGCAGTCCTGTGTGCGCAACGCACCCATGCAGGGATGATGTGACAGCAATGCTGGGCTCAAGTGAGAAGCTCTTGATACCACTTAGAGTCGGGGAAATCATTGGCAGGTAAGTGGTACCCCCTTCAAACTTGGCTGCAACGCAAATGTGGGCAGGCTGATCTTTCCTTCTTTGCGGCTGAACTGTGCACAGTCAGGTTCAGCATTGCAACTATAAGCTCATGCCACGTCCGCATACCCAGGGAGACCATCAATGTACCCCACAGAGTCAATTTTGGCAATCGAGAGTAAGCTGGGGTTGTATGCAGCACATCATTGACGCAGCACCTGTCAACTGAAGACGCACCTCAGCAGGAGCCAAGCTCAGTGATGTGCAGTCAAGTATTTCAAGGCAAAGCTGCTGTGATGCTGCAATCCGCAGCATCGCAGTGCGCAGCTGTGACTGAGGACTTCAGCAATGTCATTATGGTACTGAGCAGTGCAAGTTCTCCAGAAATTCTGACAAGCCATCCAATTGAAGCGTTCGCTGGCAACGAACCATCAGAGCACATTTTGGAGGTATGCCATAGACTCTTGGTTGACTTTCAATGAGACCATCAATCGATTACAATTTGTTCGCTTACAAGTTGCAGGCTGAAGTATCAGAGAGAGCTCAGGATCAGTCAGGTGCTGCAACTCACGAGGCAGATGTCGTTGTCAAGATACCACCGGTGTGATGCCTGCATTTAAAAAATACTAAAAAAAGTCTGTAGGTACAGGACTGACCTCGCAGTGCTCACGCATTAGTTCTGGCAGCCGCCTGCGTTCGTTCCTGCAGCATGCCGGTTCTGAAAAGGGTGATGCCGTCCAGGTTGCTGCCATGGCCACCCGATCCACTTCACATGCTGGCCATGTGGCTCCAACATGGAGTAAGTGCTCAGGTGATTATGCAATCATCTTCTTTTATATCTGTGTGTTGACAAGATCAGAACAACATCCTCGAAAGTGCTTGCAGAACTGCGGCAGGACTCGTTGCTGGACGCTGATGTGCCGTGTGATGGAGTACCAGGCCAGACCTTACCTCCCCATGCAAGTTTAGAACGTCAGGTTTCTTCTGTCTCTCTTGCAGACTCCGATATGGGCCTACCAGTTGCGGCTGCGCAGCAAATTAAGGTTTCCTCTGATGCTGGCGACTTCAGTGCCAGCATCAGTCGCGCAAGTTCATGCTCTCATGACGAGAATCTGCATCGACCAGCTGCTCCAAATGCAGCCGAAGGTTTACCTCCATTGTCCGTCCACTGTCCAAACAGAACTCCTCTCAAGCAAAAACTCGCCAACACTGGGAAGGCTTCTGCCAAGGCGCCACCGTACACTGCTAACATTGACAGGGCCCGGGCCCGGGATCCTCATGCAAAGCTATTAGACACGCCTGCAAAAACAATGCACGGTAATCATGCCACCGGTCCAAAGCAGGAATGGCGCCTAGGAGGATCAAGCCTTCGTGTCCGCCCAGACAGCGGCCGTCCCAAATCTGCATTAGTTATGCATGCATCATCGACTCTTGGGCCGCCAGGAACGCCAAGACGGATCCAGGTCATCTCTCCGCACCAAGCAAGAACTCCTGACATGAGTCGCCTCTTGGGCACACCGAACCGACAAAAACCATCGTATCACAGCCAGCGAAAACTGGCTGTCCGATCTTCCCTGGACGATCTTCCAATTAGCCGCCCCTTCAGTCAAGGTGGTTCTGCCAGGCGGGCAACACTTGCCCCCGGAACTGTGCTGCCTTCTTATCTAAAATCTGATCTAAAGCCTGGTACGTGTTCAATATAACCATTCCCCCATTTTGTATTATGTTGAGTGGCTTGCAAAAGGCGTAATGCTATTCTGACCTTTTGTTTGGTCCAGGCTCACAAGTAAGCCATCAAGAGAAGCAACGTTGGTTATGAAGAAGGGCAGCTGGTTGATATCGTGTCAGCTGGTCCGCATTTTCAGTGCAGGAATTGTAAACCGTCTATAGTCTCAGCCATCAAATAACACCAAAAGTTTGTCTTTCAGGACACACAGTGCCTCATTACTTGCTGCTGATCTGGCAAACCATGCAGTGCTATTTCTAGGGGCACCTGAACGGGTGTTAACAGGTGGCACTGTGAGAAATAGGCAGAGGCTTTCGATACAACCTCGGTATATTTACACAAACATCCTGTTCTTTCTTTAACTTTTTCCGCACGTCGGTTGCGCCTGAGTCGCTTTGATTAACACCAGCTTGCATTTCCATGTACACAATCCTGAAATTTCAGTCTCTGCTCTTGCTTATGTGTCATCACACGGCAATTCTACCTCGTGCCATATATTTAATCTGTACAGGTCGGAAATTCTAACGATTACGCCACTCACCACAGTATGCGAGTTTTTTTGTGGAAAGAAAGTATGATCACATTACAGTGTTCAAGCACCCAACTCACACGATTGACCTGCACCTCAAGAACAGATCATGCAAGAGCAACGCCTTGCATGATAGAAACATGCACTTTGCACGATACACATCATGAGTATGACAGCATGTTTGCATGTCACTTTCTAGCCTTCTTGGCTGCAGCTGCACCACCACCCGCTTTGCGCTTTGCACCTTTCCCCTTGCCTTCTTCTTCATCATCCCCGCCGCCAATGGTGGGTAACGCATCTACTACTTCTGACTCCCAAGTGGGAAACTCGTCCATTGCCTTCTCATCCAGCTGCGAAAGGAAAAGGATGAAGCCAACTCCAGCAGCGACCTGCAACGACGATGCATGTGTTGGATCCACCATGCCAGCGTCAATGAACTGAACAACATCAGGGCAGCACCTGATGTGTGTAGTACCCTTCCAGCGACATGACCTTGGCAGGATTGGCCGAAGACTTCTTTCCATTCGGCCCATACCCCAGTTCATTGTTATGAGCAGCGCCCCATGTCACGGCGCTCTTCTCAGCTGCAATTGAGTACGTTGCTGGGCCACATGCTAGGCTCCGTACGTTCCACCCTGCCATGTCCATGAAAGCTTGTGGGTACATTTGTCCATCACCACTTATCTTTAGCTTACCCCAAGCATACAGTGTCTTGGCAGTCGTGGCATCACAGAAAGACGCGTTGCCACCAGCACCTACCATGGCAGTGTCAGGCACTCCAAGCCTGCCAGTGAGCGTTTCCACCAGGCGCGGAGAGAACTCGTCCTGCACTCGCGAGATCACAATCAAAGACATGAAGTCACATGTGATGACGTACTGCTGCAACAAAAAGTGGCACCTCACCTGCTGGACTTTGTGCCCGAGCCGCCCGTAATTCCCAGATCCCCATGTGTAGCAGCAGCCTTCATCAGTCACACAGACCGTGTGGTTTACACCGCAGGCTACATTCAGGACCTGACCAGGCAAGTGCGGCACAGGCTGCGGGATGCCCTGTGGTTCATGCATGATCTTGATGCTACTGTCCTTCACATTCAGGCTATGATCAGAACCATCTCCAAGCTGGCCTGACTGTGGATTGCCCGCTGCAAACAGCTTGCCGTCGCAAAGCCACATTGCAAACTCTCCCCCACAGGACACCTTGGAGCAATCAGATATCCCCATGCACTGCTTGGGTTCTGTGACCTCTTCGACTGGCTTTTCTTTTCCACGCTTGGCTGCAGCAGCAACCATGATCAGTGACAGTGGAACATGCTGACATCACAGTCCATATTTGAAGCGTTGCTGGGACATGCAGCTCTGACATGAAATCAGCAATGACCTGGCAAGATAGTGAGCGTGTATAAGCTCCATGCAGTTAAAATGGTCCGTCACATTGAAGGGTGGCACATTGAAGCTATGCCTCCGGGGCATGCCTTCGCATATGGAGGGGAACGTACGAACCCATAATCGAACTTCACCAGTGCCGGTTTGTCCCATGCCATTAAACCCCCACGAGAATGCCTTGCCATCATCTGTGACGACTGTTGTGTGGAACTTACCACATGCACCATGTACACACTTTTTCCCAGACATGCCGGGTACGACTACTGGCATGTTTCTCTGGGTTCTGTCACCTAAGCCAAGCTGTAATTTCTGCATTGACACGTGTTCAAATTTGCTACATGGGGGCATTTGAAGAAAGCTGTTGTGCTGTCTGTGGATGAAATTGAAAGGGCGTGCCTCATTTCTTCCCCATGCCATTAGTGAACCCTCCATGTCGATGCAAATAATATGTGCAGCAGCTGGTCCACTGGCAACAAACTTTATTTTCTTCCCCGTGATATCTTTCAGACGGTAAGGTTCGGGCAAGTTGGGATATGCCTCTTGTCGTGCAATCTCAGCCTGCAACAGCCATAGTCAGCAATTATGCTGGACGCATGCTACATGCAGCAGCAGATAGTATCCAGCATACCTCCTGCTCTTGAGGAGTTTTCTTTTTTGTTCGTAGTGTTGCATGCCGTCCTACCTGCATACCAACAGTCGCTTACCCATGAAAACGAGTGTCACTTGGCCCAGGCTTGGTGCTTCATACATCGATACGGCTTGTGACAACGCATTGCATGGCTATTACGCTAGCATGATGTGGGAGAATCCGTATGCATTGTACGCAGTTGTTTCTATCAACAAAGCACACCGCGAAGAAGTCAGTGCCGCCTGCAAACAGAAGCTCGCCGCCTTCCCACTCCTGATCCGCCATAGTAGCTAATTATGCTGTACCTGACTAGCACCTGTTGATCAGCTCCGGGGCGAGCAAACGGAAGGCGAAATCGCAGTTTTCGCCGTTGCTGAAATTTACTTCAACATCCGGTCCGGCATCGACATAATTCCACGTTGTTGTATCTTCTTGCGGTACATTTGTGTTGGCGTCTTCTGCCACGACGCTGGCTTTCAGCTTCGGGCACGAGGGCTTGGGTCAACACCTACTACCGGACTGCGCGGCCGCGGTGCGTGTCTACATGGTTCAATCGTGACCCATGCGTGTGCGACAAAAGCTAGGTTTACACCCGTACCCACGCTCCTCTGTACCATCGATTGCATACTCACATGACCTATTTTAATCCGCAAGGGATTGCGGCTATGCTGCGACGAGGTACGGAAGTGTTTGGTTTACTTTCGTTTCGCCCGGCGCCAGTTCCGCAAGCCAGAATGTGTAGGACAACTTCAAGCTACGTCGCTAGCTGGACCAAGAATGCTACACTTGGTCTGGCTGCCGCATGGTGCAGAGGCTATCAGGACCTATCTGCTGTGCAGTGGAGAGGTCACATGTGGTATGAGAGTTCTGCAGTATTTCAAGAACACCGCACGAGTAACTCCCTGAGCTGCACAAATGTAGCATTTTAGCGTGACAAATTCAGAAGAGCAATAAGCTTGGCAGTCGGCCTGGTCACATCCTAAATAGTGGCCTGCTATCAACTGTCATTTTCGCAGAGAAATTTGGTGTCAAACTACACAGGCAAAGCAAAGACGCGGAAATGTTATCTCGGCTCCACGAACCAAGTCTTCCCTGCCCAGTAAATGATTCATGATTTTTTTGCTAAACTGAGCACTGAAGCATTGCCCTGTCACAAACCATTGCGAATGTTGTCTTCAGATTCATTGCAACTTGCTCCCAGTCCTGCAGACAGCCAAACCTATGTGTGTGTTGGAGCCAATGAACAGCAAAAGGTGCATTTTGAAGATCCCCCTATTTTGCGCTCCCCAGCTTTACGTGTATCCCCCTCTATGATAGCGAGCAGGCTCAGATTGCTAAGATGCTCAAGAAAGTATTCTACCACCGAACATAGATTTTGCAGGTCATTGGAAATCTTGTCAGGCCTAAAATATCCTTGAGACAGCGCGAAATGTGCGCACCCATAAACTGTTGGGGCGCAATCCTGAAAGCGCAATGGGTGCAGAATGTAAACCGGGGCCTTCATGCACCTTGACTTGCGGCCCCAGGCTGTTTCCTTGGAGACCTTGCATCTTTTCTAGGCGGAACTTGGGCAGGCTGCTATTGGATAATCACTGGATACATCCTTAAACGACGGTGTTCAAATCAGTGTTGTCCCGTTCAGCTTTAGGCGAGTTTGTGGCCCATATATTCTGGTAGTCTATGCAGAACATGTCTATCATTGACGTTTCTGTACCATAACATGATACACCTATCGCCAGCCCCATGGTGTGGAGAAGAGTGAGGCAGTGCTGAGTGTGGGTTGTCAAAGATGTACAGAGAACTAAGAAATGCTGTACTCAAAATGGGTCAAACGGTATACCCTCTGTGCCCTCCTGTCAGCTTTGACAATCCAGGATGAACCCTGGCAGATTCCACAATAACGTCGCAGACTTGAACCCTTTTGCAAGACCGGTCGATTGTGGCATGTGCATCCCCTCAACAGCAAAAAAGTCATTCGTTCATGGCTGGTGGGAGGCCATCCGCAGGAACACCTACTAGATCCAGAAGCTGAGGCTACATAGTGTTGGGATTCATGTCTACTTTGCTGTGCATCAATTGGCCTGCATGGACTCTGGCACGATCTGATTTCAACAGTGTACACTCGACTGACCATGTGGCTTTGTGATGTATGCAAAGACTTCCAGCTGGATTGCGCTGTGGAGCAGCATTCAAAACGACTCAACCATGATGGCTACATCGCTTTCTGAACAGCGAGTTCTGCTATCTGGAGCATGCACGAATACAAGAGAGCCGGGCTGCTTTTGAGCGCCATGGGGCACAGGCTCACAAGCATCCTGCATTGTTATCCGACGAGATCCATGTCACCCTGCTGTACATGCGCATCGGATGTAAGGCTGCTGTGCGCACACACCATCAGATTATGCACCGGATTGTCCACAAGCGTGAACTACTCCCTATTGCTCACATACGTGTGCATCTGCAACACTCTCTGATGAACTGACACCTCAGCAGCACGCAGCATACCTAACGACGGGCATTCCGGTATAAACCGTCTGCCAATCAGTTGCGAGGATCTACCGCCTGTCAATCGTGGTCATCATAAGCATAGTGGTGGCTTTGCACACTTTACTTGCACAGGCGAGTCGTCTCGCGCGGCTGCTGTGCTCAGGTCCAGAATTCTCAGTTCTGCAGGCCTGCACAGATACCAAACCATGCAGTACATTGAAGCCTTAAGGACGTCCATGGCTCGTGTTTTGCCTGGCCATGTGCGTATGGCAAGAGTACCTGCCAGCACTTATTTTTCTCCAGCTATTTAACCCCAGCGGCTACTTTGTGCTCAACTCAAATGCACCCAAAAACGTCTCACAGCTTAAAAAAATACTAACATGTGCACTGAGGCCATAACAGGCGATGCCGCTGAGCTACACGTTGCTACGCTAATGCAACTTGCTACGCCAATGTATGTAGCTAATTGAACGTGCCAGCAAAGCCCTCCCAGATGTCTACAGGCATGTATAGCAGTGCCTTTGCGGCGTTCCAAAATGCCGAAAAGGGCTCGGATGCTTTTTCTGAGCTCAGACATTCTCAACTTAGCTTAGGGATGTATTGGCTGAGCACAATGTTTGTAAATGGGCCGAAGCATGACCCCTCAGTCCACAGTATGTATGGTTTGCTCTTTGGGTCACAACGGGCTCTCTGCCTATCCGTGGTGGGGTCCAGTACAGGGCCAGGAGAAAAAGCACGTGAATGCAATGGCAGCAGCACTCAGAAGCCCACCTGAATGCAAGCTGCCAGTGGTCACGGAGATCCATGCCCAGGAGCGCTGCTTGCAGTACAGATAAGACAGTAGAATCTGGAGCAACAATGACCACAAGCTCTTCATCATACTGAGTTTCCATCACACTCAAGGCTTGCCGTGCCCTGACCAAAACATCTTGCGCACTTTCGTTTGGCGTCCCATCATATCCTGTAATGAAAGCTTGTTTCATATTATCACAAAACTTGAGTCTGCAATTGTGACCGGATACTCAATTTTTTCCCTAGTAACACAAATGCGGGGATGAGTGAAATGTGGATGTGAACCAGAACACCGAAGCAGTCATCTTGTGATCTTGTCATTGCTAAAGTGGCAGCAAGCACACCTCTTGAAGGCTTCCACAAAGCCGATGAGGCATCCCCCTCTGTCAGCACAGGCAGTACCTCTGCCACAGGTTTGCTATCCAACGCACCTAGGCCACGGGGATCCAGGAAGCAATACTCTGGACCAAGGCGGGACTGTCCCAACCCGAGGGTCGACGATAAAATTTCTGCTGTCTGATAGCTAGATGAGTTTGTGGCGGCCCACAACCAAACAGAAGCGTTGTCAGTAACGGGGGCTAGCAAAGGGGTCAGGCGTTTCACAACTTGCTGTTTACCCAGTGAAGTCAACTCAGCATAGCGGGATTGCTTATTGACTGGGTTACTGTACCCAATTCCAGCCGCATCTGCTTCACATTCCCCCGCACGAACCTGCACAGAAACTTATATCTGGGGTAGCAGGCTGAATTTCGCACAGCGGCTGTCGGCATTACAGCGATATAGTGCATGCGTCTCAGCCATGGCTTCCAAGAAAGTTCACATGCCAATTGATCATATCATCATGACCAAATTGATCACGGAGAGTCCAAAAAACAGCAACCGGACCACGGAATACAGATACTACAACCACATGACAACACAACCATCACGCATGCAGCACAGTACCTGTAATGGCATGGGCTTGGTGTACTGCAGCATGGGATGTAGCATTTGTAAGCAGCGGAGGACATTGCATGGGGAAGGTTTGCACACGGAACAGGAAAGCGGTATTTGTAACAAGCATGCAGACACAGGCTACACCACATACTATCGCAACCCTAATAAATTGGTTTCTATTAGGACCGACACACCAGGATGTAAGTGTTGTTTAGTTCGGATGCCGGAAATCTGACCAAACCGGCTTCAGCGTCCCCGGCTGGGGAAAGCGGGACCCCGGTAGCCACTGTCATGAGCACTCCACGTCTGGTGCATTCTTCACGATCATCTTCGCCGCAAGCACAAACTTTACAACACCGTGCTCGCAGGCTTTCCAGACACTTGTTTCTCTGCGGGGGAACACGCGCCCGTGCCAATTGCGGAATGGATTGTCCACCCCAAGTGTCGGACAGCTTTCGGACGACTTGACCTGTAAATGATGTTGCAGTCTGACGATGGAATAAAGCTGGCCTCATATTTTAGGCGAAGAGAACCTATGTTCGTGCTTTCCACTAGATCACGAATTGCCCGTGGATGGTTTTGCCGATGTGATCAGAGACTCGTGTTAATGTCGCCAAACAACAAATGGCGGAAATCGTCGTTCGCCTGTAATTTAAAAAGCTGCAACGCCGAATTCACGCCTTCGTAAACTATCGGGTTACTCAGGCGCTGTCTTGTGCTGCAGGGCGATGCCGCATATTGCCACTTTCAGGCACAGACCAAATTTAATTCAGTCTCACCCTTGCATAGTAAAAACTTTCGCGACCATCCTGTATGACGCTACTCTCACAGAAGATTCATGCATGTTGTGCATGTAGCCACTGATTCAGTGTGTCAGCATTACACACCGCGCCATCCACACGGTATGATACATTTGAGCTGTAAACGCATCAGTAAAATGCAGGGTCAGCAACTATACATGCATCATAGTCTATTCACGACACATGTATTGGCTCAGTAGCCTCAAGCTTTGCCCAAGAGCTGCTCCGATTCATCCTGCGCCGCACTGGTTTCGTCCTCAAAATCTTGTGACAAGGCACCCAGATTCTTACACGCTTTCAGAAGCATTCGGCAGGCCTCCATTACGGCCTTGTGTTTTTTTGCTTCGCCTAGTTTTTGCAATCCCTGCATGGCAGCTTGCTGATTTGGGAACGCACAACATACAGCTGAGCAAGTAGCACAACGTAAAACTTGTGACAGCCACAGCTTCATACCGCACATTCTTGCTGTTTGGCAACTTCTGCTTTCTCCTGTAGCGATGTGGCTCTTACACCACTGTGGGATCGTGACAAATGCAAGGACACGACAAAAGAAATGTATATGTACATGATATTGGTATTTGTGAATGCTGCCCAGGGCAACCGTGACAGACCTGTCTGAGTAGCTCTTGTAGTGTTATAATTTCTGCTTGCAGTCGATCTGCTCTTGTCCTGAATGCTGCATTCTGTTCTGTCATGAGCTGCAGCTGCTTGCGCAGGTCCAGTATCTCTGCATCCTTGTGCAAGACTTTGTCATCAAGCTCACTGACAATGGCGTGGACGTTTTCGTGCATGATAGATTTGAAATGCCCATTTCCTTTGTCCAGATCCTGCAGTCCACGTGGGGTAGGCCCGGGGACATGGCGGGGTTGTTTTGCTGATACAAGTAAACTTGCAACCTGGCATGGTTGAGCACAAAACAGTGCAGCAAAGGCACAAGCTTCTATGTATTCGTACTGATGAGGTAATACGATTTGCCTCAGAGTCATCGTGACTGGTAAACTCGACTGGTGGACATCCATTGTCACACATGATCTTGTCATCTGCTGTGTCTCCTGGTGAGGGTAGCCATGGCAAGTCAACAGCAGCTACAGTGTTGTTCATAGCAGATGAACGTGGTTGCTCCAGCATTTTCATAACTTGTGCTAGGTGAGACTGCACATGCAACGCTCCATCAGAACTGTACAGTACACCAGCGAGGGATTGCGCATGGGAGCCAGAGGCAGCCTTCATGATACACCACGACAAGCACTTTCCATTATACAAGGCTCATGGCCGCTGGTACGAGGCATCATTGCTTGCTGCGTATGACCGTTGCACACCAAAAAAGACAGATAGAATGTTTCTCACCTGCTTCCCCACTTGTTTTCTCAACGACTTTTGAAGCCCTTTGTCTTGGTCCAGTAGCGGGCGTAAAGACTCTACAAGCCAACGATGATAATAAAATGTAAGGCATAGATACAATGTCCCCAAAAGAGAGCCATGTCATTTCAGAGGCACAACACACACCATCGAACTCCTCTTCTAGCTGGCGCATATTGCGAGCGATAGCCTCTCCCTCAGGGGACACACTACGTAGGTCGGCAACGTGGTGTTCTGGACTTGTGCCGAAGGAAGTTACTACCATCTTGGACTCAACCGGCCTGCTTATCCATCACGATCACTGCATGACAGCAGCAAAAGCCTGATGGAACAGGAGGCGTGTGTTGGTAGAATCAGCACACCTCTTGGGCTCCCTTCGCTTGCGTTTGCCTTGCACAATCAGGTCTTGCGCAAGCTTCCGCTTCATTCCTGAGCTTGCCTCCTTGGTGCAATCACGTCCTGTTGCAGCATTGCCGCACTCGTGTCCTTTGGCAGCTTCGGCGTAGCCGACTCTTCTTGTAGATTTTCTGCTTGCAGCTTTGGATCGATCGTGCTTTCTTGCAGGCTTGTTGCCAATATCTCCCTTTGCAGCTTGGGTGCCGCCTGCTTGTGAAACAGTTCTTTTTGCGCACCGCCCAGGCCGTGCACTCGTGCCCTGCTGACCTTTGGATGGTGCAATCTTATGGCACAAGGGTTGTGCAGTTTCAACTTCAACAGTGTGTTCTCTTGGGCCTCGATGATTTGACAAGTCCAGAGCAAGACCGGGTGTTGCATCCAGACCTTGACTGCACTGTGCATCTCGTCTCGTACAACTACCGTTTTTGACTGGTATGGGCTTTCTTACTGGCCTATTTGATTGGCATGACAAAGCACTTTGTCTCGTTGATGGCAGTGCAGCTGCTGTTGTTGCTTCCCCGTTCCTCATCTTGGATATCGCAGTGAAGACTTTGGGATGGGATCCGCTTGCCAAAAGTAGCGATGATTTTCTAGCTGCACTGATTACGGCGTTGGCCTTTGCTACCGGCTTTTGCTGTTTCGTGCCTATAGCTCCTGGTCGCGCGTTGTTGCCATTTCTAATTTTTATGGCAGCCGGCGCAGGCTGAACACTGTTCTGAAGTTTTTTCCTCGTCATAAGAGCGACGAAATTGTGCAATATGGGACAATGAATCGCTGTCAGACACCGGCAAGAACGGCATGGAACGCTCGCAACGCAGCGTATTTACATATCATACAGGGCCACAGTAGTCAAATCCGCTACACAAATTACACCAACTGATTATTCCCTTCGCTCCAAGTTCTATTTGGTCATGTTTGACGGTCCTGTATCTATGGCGCGTGCTGGCGTTGACAAGTGTGCTGGTGAATGAAAACGCGTTGGCCCCCAGCCCGCGCGGCGGTGCTGAATGCATTGCAGCTGTTGGCACGTTTCTGCGAGTGGGTCCGCCACCAACGCCAAGTGCCGAAACCAGTATCATCATTGTGAATTAGGTAATGTTAGCAGGGTGGCACACAGGTGACCATCAAAGATAGCACTTTTAGGTTCGACGCGCATTCCACACATGATATTCCGTGTGTGAAAAGTACACAGTAATTTACTTGGTGCAAGCAACCCCACTAGATTAGACATTATCCCCTTTATCTGTCGCCGCAGCCTCACTCTACGGTCTCGGCATCGTCATAATGTATACGATTCCGTTGTCTGGGAACCCCACGACGGCATTACCACGGCGGACGCCTGGTAACATGCAATGCGCCCGTGCTCAACGCATTACCTCAAAATGGGTTGATAAGTATCGCTGCGTGCAAAACTATGCAGTTGCTGCTGCTGAATCGGTTCCCGCGCAAGTACGTTCCAGTATCAAGTGCTCAGCAGCACACATGCAGGTCGACCAGTCCACACCAGCGCCTTAAAGCTGAAACAGTGCAGTGTATGTAAGGTAGGCCGCCTGTTTTAGGAGTGTTTTCCCTGTCGTGCAGAATCCAGAGCTGTCGGGACGATTGCGCGATTACACAGCTGTGTTAGACGTCCCGAATCCGAAGAGCTCCACAGGGTACACCAAAGTATATATCCTGGCAGTCTCTCATGTTTCACAGTGTTCGGTGACCGACACCGTGGACTTGATTGAACAAGTGCGGCCGGACGTGGTGATGATTGAGGTATGCAAGGATCGCCTGGGACTCCTCGCCACACCGTTCCCTTCTGGAGAGCGTGTGTGGCACACTCCCTCGGTGCGAATATCAGGCATACCTGATCTCCCTGGATTCCCCAAGGCAGAGGATCTGTTATCCCTGTTAACATGCAAGCCTGGACGCCCCATCAGCACCATGGACATAGAGGAAGATGCTCGTACACTCCAAGCAACTGGCCTCTTCCGAACCGTCCGACCCAGTGCCTTACCTGGCACCAATCAGGACGCCCCCTTGTTCATAATTCGGCCTGATTCGGAGGCCGATCAAAAGGGGGCGGTGCGCCTGGACACTGTGCCTCCTTTCAATGCCATCGAATTCCGGTGTGACCCCCGCTCCCTCCCCCCGATCACCTCTTTCTCACTCCGAATTGAGTCTACCGCTCAAGATGCCGGCGCTGAGCTGCCAGAACCCCGCGCCAGGGAACTTGAAGCCCAGGTGAATGACCAGGCAGGCAGCGAGGATGTCCAGACACTGCAGTTGCTCATGGAGACCCGTGCCAGGATTCTCGCTGCAGCAGATGCACCCATGCCGCTCTGCGTACAATTTGAGAACGTGGAGAAGGGCGTTGTGGAAGCGGTCTTGCGGCTTACGCCGGAGGACGGTTGTGTCACAGGCCTGGAAGCATCTGCCTCAGGAGGTATGGGCTTTGGAATCGAGCCATTCAAAGCACCCCGGCAGAACGATGGCCTGAAGATGGGCCTCACTTCAATTCTACCAGCCAAGGCGCTGGAGCGGCTAGCACGGCAGCACCACGGCGAGGAACGCCTGATGGGTGCTGATGTGTCAGACAGAGAAGGGGCTGCTGAGGGTGACGCGTCTGGGCAGGCGACACTGCCTCATGATGTACTGCGTGGCCGCGGCAGGACGGCGTGGCGACACTGGGGCTGGCGCGAGCTCGCCACGGCTGCAGATGAGGACCCAGAGCCGCAGCCACTGAAAGACCTTTTGGCCGACTCGATGTCTGACTTGTATGGCAAACTGCAGCGACAGGCAGGCACAACTGTCGGCGTGGACGGGGGGGACGTGTGGCGGGTGAGTTTTGCCCCTGCGCTCTCCATCTTTCTGCTTTCCAAGCTCGTCTGTCGGGCCATGTGTGTCTGGACCGCCGTGAGCAGCCGCGTTCATGCTGAGTCTGCGGCTGCTGGTGTCTCCTCCAGGGCTGGTGTACATCGTGCTGTTGACTGACCAATGTAGCTTGTAAGCTGGCATTGCGCGCCGTGTCTTCCCCAGTTCGTGTGTCATGTGTCATCGCCATACGGTGTGTACAGGCGGCGACAGAGGCAGCTGCTAGGGTGGGGTCAGCACAGGTTCTGCTTGGGGACCGTCCAGCATTTGTCACGCAGCGACGCCTGGCTCAGGGCATCTGGGGCGCGCTCGCACCGCGCGTCGTATTTGGGCTGATCGGCTTCAACACGGCCATTCTTGCCGGTGCGGCCCAGATTGTGCCGGCGGTGGTGTCGTACGAGGCGATGGCTGTGTCATTAGTGGCCACGATGGCACTGCTGGCGCCGGTGGCTCTTCCATACTTTGAGATGTGGCGCTTCAGTGGCTTGAGCGCTCAGGAAATTGAAGACACGGTGGACCTACCAGAGCCAGTGCAGCGTAACCTTGAACAGATGCTAAAGATCAAGGGCGAGGACGCGCTGCTGGACTGGCCCGGGGCTAGCGAGAGTATCTTGGCAGAGCGGGACTTGTACATGGCCAAGGCCCTCGCAGCTGCTGCCACCGGTGCGCCCCCGAGCTGCTTGCTGTTTCTATCCGTTCCGCCCTGCCGGTGACCGCCCCCGCGCTGCTCCTTGCTGCGTGAATCTGCATGTTGGTCCGATGCAAGTCCATGGGGATACCTTGTGCAGGCACATGCTGCATGTGCATGCTGATTGCCTCGACTGTGCTGCGCTGCTCATCAACGCAGTGTTCCAGGTCATGCCTAGTCAGGGGTATAGCCTTGTGCGTACTAAAGAGGGAATTGATTTACAGGGAGGGATGGACAGGTGCCGGCGCTTATCATGGATGAAGTGGACGGGCACACTGTGTACAGATATATGATGGCAGATGGCGCACCCAACAAGTCGGCGCCAACGGGCAAGGGCGATGGGGCATACCAGCATCTGGATGACGCTGTGTCCGTGGTTGCAGTCGTGGGGTCAGCGCATGTGCGGGGCATGTGCGTGCGCTGGAAGGAAGCCATTCGTGATGTTTCAGTTGACAAGCTGCTGATCTCATAGAACGCCTGCTGCGAACAATTTTGCCACATGCCCATTTCAGACATTTTAAGCCCTGATGATATGCAATGCGCATCAGGAACACAGACGGCAATCATGGTGGGAAGATCGCTAGCAATTATATTCCACTCCCGGGGTCATATCCAACTAAGTTGGCTATGGCTGAACACTGTGCACTGAATGGCGTTCAGTGCGACTCCTTATCATGTTCAGGATGCAGATCGAGCAACTCGCAGTGTTTTTGGACATTGGCTATGTGATCTAGCTATCACATTGAAGCTCATCCAATAATACGCGGTTCGATCTTGGTTTGTTACTGTTGCGGACCTTCAGCCACCTCCTGCAGGATGAGTTCTCATGAAGACTCGACTTGCATAAATGGGCTGGCATCCTCATAACCAGCAGCCCGCCAGCACTTTAATCACAGCACCACCTTCCAAAACCGCATTCGTGCTGGACTTCGTCCGTTAACACTTTGCTCAGTGTAACAGCTGCACAGACGGGTGCATTGAGCATGAGGAAATCAACCAGGCATTAAAAGGACTCGCATCAGTAGTCATCTGCACAAGCAGAGTCATCATCAGAGCGATGGCAGCCCTGCGCTTCAAAAGCTTGGCTGGCGGCCCGAGCAGTGGGAATCGCAGCCAGAGCAGCAGCATGGGCTGCATGAGCAGTTATCTCGTCTTCTTCATCCATCTGCGACACCACTTCAAGCAAGCTACTGGCAGCACTGCTCATACGAAGAGGACCAGCCTCTGGCAGCTTCGCATTTGGCACGAGGTGCATATTCATTCGAGAATGCAGGAGCTGAGACAGCCTGCCTTTGCCAACAGAGCACCTCTTCTTGTTGAGGGTGTCCTCGAATACATGCCAGGTCCGCTGAGCAGCACAGCTAGTAGGCCTAGCTGACAGCAGACGCATGGCCAGTAGCCGCAGCCACACTGTCTCTGGCACGTGCATCTGCCAGAAGGCCATGGGTGAAGTTCCCATGACACAGTTTCCTAGAGCCTCGTCTGCAATCTTGAGCTTGCTTGTCGTAACCTTCAGGTGCACACCGATGAATGCACGAAGGTGTGTGCCTAAAACCAGCACTTTTGCGTCTTGCACAGCCATGCCCTGCTGAACCTTGCTCTGCATGGCACAAGAGGATCAGAAACGCATGCGCTGTACGGTTACTGTCCATGCACACGCGTAGCACCATGACCTTTGCACACATTGCCACGGAGTCGAGAAGTAGCAGTCAGCTCTGGTGTAGGCAGAGACACTGAACTGCGGGTTAGCTGTGGGGACCTCACACCTGGACAATTTTATCATCATCTGGAACATCAAAACGGGCACGCTTGGTGACAACATTCAGGGCTCGCTGAATCACATCCGTGCTGCCATAGTTGCGGAGCTCTTCCGAGCCGACCAGCGTCGGCTCTGACTGAACAAAATCACGAACATGTTTACGAGCATCAAGCAGCAACGCTGCATAGAGCTCATCAGTCATGCCTGTGCGCATACGGTTTGACCACGCCATCTGAAATATGGCCAGATCAGTGCCGTTGCTCAAAAGGGTAGCACACGAATCCACGGTAAGGGCTGCAACCTGGGCATTGATGCTGAGATACGCCAAAGCGGCATCTGACAGCAGAGCAGCATCCTTGCTCACCTCTGCGACACAAGTCACAATGATGCTGTTCAGCTGCACATATGCATCCACTCGCCCCCACCAACTCTCGCTCGTTACATCTGCAAACATCTCGGCAAACTTGGGGTGGCGGAGCAGAGCCTCAGGCGCTCTAGCAGTGTGCGCGCCATCCTCAATGCTGCTGTCCAGGAGGTCTGCCATGTCAGAGTCAGCAGGTGTGGTGCTGGAATTGGCAGCAGATGCTCGCGCCACTTGCAAAAACTCGTTGTCATGGCAGGCCAAAAGCAACGCTGCCTTGACACTCTTCAGGCTGGCACACATAGCGCTGCAAGCATAGAAACGGCTCCTGATAGGTGTGTCAATGCAAACCTTGGCGCGATGGTGCCTGCACGCAAGCATGCGCTGTGTTTTCAACATTCTGTCTGACAGCCGGTGCTTGGCTACCATCTGCACAGCTAGAACCAACGAGCATGCATGGGCTCCTTGAGAGAGTGAGGCAGTACACGCACATTGCTAACAGCCTGTTCAGCGGTCCAGCCTTGAAGGCAGTGGCGATCGAGAAAGCACGGCGCAGTGTGTCTTTGATGGCATCAACCTTCAGCTGGTCCATCATGAACTGCGCCATGTTGTGCGCGAAACATGGCACATGAAAACAATTAAAAAACAGCCCATAGTTCTGAGACAAAAACTCAACCGTGTCTGGCATATTGTGCGTTGTACCAGTGGTGATGGAAGCAACTTTCCCGACGGGAATGGTGTGGTTCAGGGCACCCAGGTCTGATCTGAGGCCCATGGAAGCGAGAGTGGATCTGTGCATCGCCTCGCACTGATTCTCAATGCTGGCACGGCTCTTCTCCATGCTGAAGCAGCCAATGAAGAGACACTCATCTTGGCCTTTGCTGGTAAGTGAATAGTAGTGCTGATCTCCACAGCCCAAGGCATCACATTCAATGCTGAAGAAGTGCTGAAAGTTAAGACGCTTAGTTACCTCTCCGGCTGCTCGCTGCGAAAGCTCTGTCAGCTGATGCAGGAACACATTATGGTCTGGAGCGCTGTGGGCATCATGTGAAACAGCTTCGACAAATCGCTTAAACTCTTCACTGAAGATAAATGCGAGGGGAATATTGTAGCGTATAGTTGCACGAAGAAGCAGCTCAGATGCTTCTCTCACTTGCGCGTCGTTTGTTTGGCATGGCTTGGTTACTTTGTCTGTGTTGGCGCTCGCCTGTATCCCAAATGCGATTGCCTCTCCGGGCCAATCTCAAGTCAATGAACACCTGATGATGCGATGGGGCATACCGCTGTCTTTTTCGCACGTTTTGCCTTAACTGCTTGCAGATCACTCTGAACAAGATCGGACTGGAAAGTCTCTGTCTCCGCAAATTCCTTGCAGGTGGACAGCAAGTGCTCCTTGTATCGCGTCGTGGGATTGAAGCTGCGCTGTCCTTTGCAATGCTTGCACTTCATCTTGGCATTGCGCTGCTTCAAGGTAGGGATCAGCGCCGAAGTGACTCTGGTGCCAAGCTGCTCATCCACTGGTGTCCACTCTGCATGGTACCAAGACAACTCCGACTTTATGTTTGAGCTACGGACAACAGACGACGGAACAGCTGCTTGTGATGCTGTCAGGTTCACGGCTGTGGCAGGTTCCGTTGCCGCTGGCCTCGCCTGTTTGGCCATGGACTCCTGCTCGGCTGGGGTGCTGATGGAGAGCGGCCTCTTCGGCTGGGCCCTTACCACCTCATCAAAGCCAACGGCCGGCCCATCAAGTAGTCCTTGAGCTGCTTGCAGTATCGGTGCGGGTAGATCAGATGCTTCGACCGGGTTCGAGGTCATCATGCCGTGCGAAGTGCCGGGGGCCGCTGGCAGTGATCGATCCGCTCGGTGAAGGAGATCCGCCTACCCGCACTCGCACATAAGGAAAAATTGATCTAGTGGCTAAGCTCCAGCTCGCATGTGCCCGTGGAACCTAGTTTTAGCCGGGCTGCCAGTTTCCCCTGGAGCCGCGAAACATGGTCGACATCAGTTACGAGTTACCAGCAGCCTGCAACCCACCGCAACATCGTACATGGAAGGGTCATTCACACAGCTGCAGAAGAATCTTGTACGCTGTGGCATTCAACGCTCGTGGAGGGGCACGTAAGTCAGCTGTAAATTTGGTCAGATTTTTCGCGTAATCTGTAATTTACCTGCCAAATGGTAGCGATATGCGTGCGTTCGCGCGCGGCGACAGACCTGTACGGTTCCATGCCGTCGAGCACTCTGATAACAGGCTTTTCTTGGAAGAAGAACACGAATCAGCTCCTGCCAGTTGTATCTGTGAAGAAGGCACTACCGACACAAGTGGTTGTGATGCATCATTGAGCATGGCAGTGCGTTGCGTGCATGCATGGCGTCCACGGCAGTAGCAACATCCGGCATTCAGACCTCAGTGAAGATGTATGTTTCCTGCAATGCAGGCTTGGTAAAACACTTAAATATAAGAAGGAAATTCGGTATGCGCCGGCGTCGGACTATGGCGACGGATCGCCCATCCCGCTCAGATATAATCTGTAGTCAAGGTTGACGAGAGAAGCAAAAGCCCTCTCCAATACAAGCATGATCATGTGTTACGTAATGATATAATTGGGATAACCATGTAGATACTGGAGTTTATGGTACACGGCGGACTAGACGGTGTCTTGTTTGATGCAGATCATTGTTTCACATCACCTGTTATCTGTGTAGGCGACGGTTGCAGAGTAGCCAATGCGTGAATGAGCTCAATAAATTGTACATTCGCTGTATTAAATGGTTCAAAAGGCTTCAGAGACGCGGGGGTTCTCATGTCGCGTCAATGGTGTGACCTCCGGTACTGGCTCTGGGTATGTTTGAGGCAAAGCCAACAATCTGCTGCTGCGACATGGTATACGTATGAAATGGCTTCCCGTTATCATCGCGTATCGTGATCGTGCAGGGGAGGCTGGGTCTTCAACTCGCAAGGGCATTCATGCTGTCATCCGGCGCTTGTCCGATACTTCGGACAGCAGGTCCATGCGCAGCTTGTCATCGCACGTTGTCTCTCCACGGACACATTTACCGGGAGAGGATGAGTCAGATAAACCGTCCCAGACATCCAATCATGCGAGCGCTGGGCCTTTCGACCCAAGCATGTTTCAGACAAGGTTGCCTGCAAGCAGGCAGGACGCCGAACCTCCCCCACATCTGTCGCACCTGCAGCCCAGTAAGCCAGCCAGCTTGACTAGCTCGATGTTGACTGCACTTTCAACTACCACAGGGCATGCAGAGGCCAATTCAACATCAGAAAATACTCTGGAGGGGGAGCACACGTGCCTGTGCACTAAACGTACTGTGCCCACGCATGCAAAGGCGCAGGCTATCAAGTCGTCTTCACCGGCCATCGCACCAAAACTGCATGAAACAGTAACAGCTGCGGTGATGCATGTGCCCAAAAGCAGCTTTGCATGCGTACAACGATCACGCACTACTCCATCAGCAGTAGCGCCACCTTTCCCCAGCTTTAAGCCAGCAGCAACTGGTGCGACATCTACCATGCACTGTTCTTGCATGGTGGAATGGGTATCAGAGTAACGAGCAGTGACAAAGGGTGCAAGAATGGAACAGGTTCCTTAGGCCGGCAAGATAGAGTTTTTTTAATCTCTGATGTACCCATTGAATGCACAGCTGAATACCATGTGCTTGAAGTCTGCAATGCTCAAATGACCTGTCACACTAGTAATGCTTCTTTTGAGAGCTGTGCATTGCACATGAACATTCTGCATGCACCATGCATATCCACATGTTACTGCAGTGGCAGTATGAACATGACTCCAACCCCTGCCTCAAGAGTGCATACAGGTTACCGACATATGCATGCACTTGTAGGAAAAGCGAGGGGTTCTCTGGGGCCACAGCTGCCATGGCCAATCACCAAGGCAAGTGAAACACGATCTACAATACAAGCTACCCTCGCATCTCCACAACGTGCGGCCAAGCCGTCATCTGTAGCCACGACACAACCTCTGGCCAATTCTGGTATGCCTGCGCTGGCCAAGGACCGTCCTCTTGCCAAGTCAGCAACGTCCAGTGCAACTCCAGCGCGCACCGCTACTGCCTCTGGAGTCAAACTGTATGGGCCTCCTTTCCAGGCTGAGCGCACCCATCCCTATGCGTTCGTGCCAGAGCAAACTGGAGTTCCGTTACCCGTGCTAGTAAGCGGCCTCACCGAGCAGGTCACACGCAGCAAGCCAGCCAGCCCTGTACCTGCCAAAGATCACACTGCATATCCTGATGGTCCACGTCAGTCTGACAACCATGCCACAGGCTTTCATTCCGAACATCGCAGACCCAGTTTTTCATCGGAAAGGAATGCTACAAAGTCCACAGCACAAGCTGGTATCGTAGATCCTGCAGGCCTGACGTCCCTTGCAGATGTCTCATCTCAAGCAGCAGAGCTGGACGTCTGTAAGGCTGTGCCAGCCAGACTGAACCCTGCTGACAGCGGCCCCCATGGAAATTCCAGTGGGCCTGTACTGCCTCGACTGACACAGTCAAGAAGTGGCGCTACTCCAGGTGACACAGTGACGCCAAATGCGCACAACAGCAAGCATTTGAGCTTACCTGTGAGTACAGGGAAACTAGGTTCATTACAGCAGGAGTTGTTAACAGAGGACACTGTAGAACAGGTGTGTACAGCATGAGATCATCTGCTCCTGGCAGTGCGTTCTCACCATCCTCACCGCTTGCAACTTGGATGCAGGGGTCCAGGCATGCAGAAACAGGCGTAGAGCATACTGCACCAACTGCCTGGAGTGACGCTACTGGGAATGCTGCTGCAAAATGGGAATCAATCGATTCAGACACAGCTGTGTTCATTTCGGGGGCGGTGGCAGCGGATGCCATTGCTGAACCACGTGTACGTGATGCAGCTGCACAGAGCCACAGTATGTCACCTGATCATGTAGGAGCAAGCAATGCTGCTACTTCCCATGGTTGGGGTGCGGCCATAGCTGCAGACCCATGGCCACATTCTGGTGGCCATCCTCACGATACTCCTGCCAGGCCAACCCAGAAACAGCAGTCCTCTTGGCACTCTGTGATCTCTGATTGCGCGGAGCCGCATGTCGCCGCTGCAGAGACTGGAGCCTTTTTTGCAATAGCTGTCCAGGCCACAGTGCCTGAGAGGGACAGTGCACGGACAGTGGGTGCTGCATTAGCTCCTGTCACTGAAGGGACATCATTCTTTGATGGGGCTGGCTTGTCTGCTGATGGCGATGAAGGCACATGGGGTGCACCTGCACACACTCCTGGCAGGCCAGACACGCATGGAGCTGCTGCTGTCCGAAATGGCGTTGCTGAAGGGGAATTTTGCAGCAGTATCATCATGACTTCTGCTCCACTGCATGATCAGGCCATGATTTACGGTGCTGCGCTTGCCTGTGGTGTGTCTGAACCAATTTCGCCACAGTCTGCATGGCCCACTGACAGCAGGGGTGATGCAGATGGGAACGGTCCAGGCATGGCGACACCATCATGGCCCACCGATTCTGAAACGACAGATTTGCGAGCCCGTGCAATTCTGCATGGGGGCGATGCTCCTCAGCTAGATGCACATGTATCCCATGCAGGCGCAGCAGAAGTTTGCGCAGAAGCATATGCCAAGACCGCTGCACTGCCAGCGACTTGGCACAGTGAAGTCCACGATCACCCGCCTGCTTCTGGTACAGGCAGTGGTGGTTTATTTGACCAGATTTTGTCAACAAGTACCTCAAAGGCAGACTCAAGTAATGCACTTAATGGTGCATGTCCGGCTAATACCCGTTTGGGTGCTGGCGGACCAGTCAAAGGGACTCTAGAGGCGGATGCGGAAGTCACGTCTAATGCAGCCATAGAAACTCTGGCAGAGCTGGATACGGGTGAGGCTGGCTCAGAGGGGGCCTGGGTTGATCCTGCAACCACAGCAGATACTCACGATGGGACGAGTGAAGCACAGCCATACTTGTGGGCCGAGTGGGGGTGCTGGGTGAGTGTTTGCGGGCAGTACTACTACGACGAGGCTTCCGGAACATGGCTGCCAATCAACGGTGCAGCAGACACAGAAGTGACGAGTGCAGATGGCCAGGCAGCTCAGGCATGGGCTGTGGAGATTTGTGGGGGTGTAGATGGGCACGAGGCTCTTGCTGCCACTCCTATGACTCGCATGGTGAACAGCAACGCGTCAGACATAGCAACAGCACCGCAAACCCTGGGAAGCCAGGGCGAAGGTTCATTTTTTTACTCTTTAGTTCCTCAACCTGGGTGGAATGAAGCGGCAGGTGATGGCCAGCCTGCGGTGGACGCGCAGGCAGAATTGCAAGCATCTACAGGCCTACACCGCCCGGGTGGTGCAAATGCAGCGGAGTGGCAGACGTGTGATACTGGCTCTGCAACAGCGTGGGGGGCTGCCCATGGCAGTCAGCCACCGCAAGAGCCAGTGTGGCCAGCAGACCTGCGTGCCGGTGGGGCGCTGTCGGTTTGGGGGGTCTCTCGTGGCAATCCCACAACCGCAACTGGTGGCGGCGCAGATGTTGGGGTTTTTTACAGCGAGGGCGCCAGCTTCTTTGAGCAGCAGCGGAGCAGCGAGTTTGGCGGAGATGGTGTCAAGCATGCCTCAGGCAATGCGACAGGAGGGTCCGCCGTGAGCGCACCCCGCGATGATGGTGCGAACAGCAACTGGCACCCACCCGGTAAACCCCTGTCACACCCCACCGCTGACGTGTCCCGGGGAAGCCAGGCATCAGAATCTGCAGCCGCACAAAATGCTGCACAGTTTGGGCACCCGGTGCGCAGTCAATTTGGAGTTGCTCTGTACATTTAAGCGAGAACACTCGACTCGACAGAGCCAGACAAGTTTGAGAGTGAGAACAGGCGCTGACGTCGTGCCTGGCTGCACTGTGTTTGGATGTTTTGCATCTCACGCCGCGTAAGGTTGGAGAACTACATTGTTTTGGGGAAGACTGTTGGGATGTATGCGAGCATCCTGCTAGTACGACCAGTGTGTATGAAGAACAATGCACTTCACTGACGGACGCTAATGACGGTCACCAGCATGTGTGCAGGGAGAAGTTTCTTATCCCGGCCAGCAGCAGCTGCATGCGTACCAGCAGCCACATGTGGGCCATGCAGCCGCTCCGCAGGCCAGCGAGCCACCCAGAAGCACTATGCAGGCGATGCACAGCAATGCGGGCCGACCCCCATGCTCCTTTGCCACATTTGGTTTCGGCGGCCGCTGCTGCCTCTTTCGGCTGCCCCTCGCTGCGCCGGGGTACAACCCCTCCGGGACATACAACCCCGGCAGTGCATACATGCTCACCATCTTGGCTGCTAGGGCCGTGCCTCAGGTTCTAGCCGGCGCTGCTCCTGTGCCGTCCCCCACTGAGAACATCAAGGGCAAGCGCCAAAGCAAGGCCTGCAGTGTGCCGCAAGCGGTGGCAGGGCTGCAGGAATGGCCAGGGCCGATGGCGCAGTCTGCACCAGCGGCGAAGGCTCTCGCTGCTGTGGTTGACAACCGCGCTGCTGTCGCAGCCCAGCGAGGACAGCACGCGCTGGCGCTGCTGTGGCGGGTGCTTCTGGTCATGGCAAAGCACAAGGGAGCCATCCTGGACTCAGTGAGCAAGAATGGAAGCCCCCAGGATGCCATACTGGCACTTGTGAAGCAGGCGCTGCACTGTGATGGTGATGTGCAGGCGCCAAGCGTGGCGGAAGCTGCGATGATACAGGCATGGGCCGCTCGTCCGCCTGATACAGCGGCGATTAGTAAGATCGAGGGCCTGCTGCTGGAAGGGAACCGCTCTGAAGCTCTCGCGGCTGCTGTCGTCGCTCAGGCATGCTGCCTGCCTATGCTTTGCCTTGTGGCCATTTTGTGCACAGCACTGTTGTACAGAGGCAAGAATCTCAAGGTCACATCGAGTTGAAATGCATCGGACTCTGGAGAAGCAGTGTGGTGCCTCCAATGACTAAAGATGCTGTGGACACCTTCACGTGCTCGTGCGTTGAGGACGAGCCACCAGAGTTGTGTAGTGCAGGTTTGGCCCATCGCACTTGCAATCGCTCAATTCAGCGGCCCAGAATCCCTACATGCTGTGCTACGGCAGCTGTTCGACTCGGCACTAGCGCCAGGCTCTGCCATGCATGTCTTTAGCCTGCTGGCGACACAGTCATTCGATGGAATCGCATGTAGCTTGCAGCACGAAGCGGCAGCTGCCGAAACTATTCCAAGTGGCCTGGAAACACAGGTTGGTCAGGATGCACTCCTCCCGCGAGGCCCTCAGGCGAGCAACAGGCCGCAACCTTCCCAGCCATGGGCAGTGGGTCCTCCAGCCAGCACCCCAACCGGGCCAGGCGTGCAAGCCCCACAAGTGCCGGGCGTACCCGGCCTGCAAACACCCGCGCTCAAGTGCCGGCTGCCAAGCCAGCAATTGCGACCTGACAGCACCACCTTCCACTCCACCTGGCGCAAGTTGTTAATCATGTTGGTGGCCAATAGATCTGTAGGTGATACGCCAGCACTGGCAGCGCTTGGGGATGCGCTGTGGGTTGCGAAAGTTCAAAGTTCCAGGCAGTATGCCCATGTATGCTATATCTTGGCAGGCAAGCTGCTGGGCAGTGCAGCCGATCCCAGCTGCTCGTTTGTGGCCCCTGGGATTGACCATGTTGCAACGCTGGGCGCGTGCGGAAGCCCTGATGCCTTGCAGAGGATTGAGCTTCTTGCCTGGTGTCAATTCCAATGCCATGGGGTACCTATGTATCACATCATCCCTTCTTACATCATGGTGCGCTCCAGTGTACATGTGAAGCGTGCTGGTTTTCATGATGCACCATCTGCAAAAGCTAACAGTGTTGATGTGATCATTAGCTGTGGCAATAATTTTGGCAAATGCTGGGTGCTTTGAGATCTGTGGGGAAGCTGGTAACGGTGATGCAGCAGCACCGTTCAAACACCACTTATGGCTGTGCAGTACTCGAATTACCTTGCGGATGAGGGCCTCATAGCAGATGCACTGGCATACGCTGCAGCTGCAGTTTCGCTTGCGATCAAAGCTAAGGCTGACAAGCACCTGCCAGTGCACGGCTCCAACATCGAGCTGCTGGGCTCGTTTGCACAGGACCTGCATGAAAGGCTCAAAGCGCACTCTGCCGCTGTGGGTGCCAGCGCTGCACGCTCTGGCCAGTCTGTCTTCAGCCGCGTAGGCTCATTCCTGGACCGGTCAGTCATGCGCATGCTAGGCACAGACAGCCCGTCACCCAGCCCTGCCGAGATGTCCGAGAGTGCCAGTGCTGCCTCCCTCACTTCTGCTGCAACGGTGCCCCGGCGGCAACCGAGCGCAGGCCATGCGTGCCACTCGTCGTTTGACAGCGAGAGCCAGGGCATGGCCTCTGCAGTTCTCATGCAAAGTCACGGCCCAAGCACTGCACATCTCTCACTGGGGCTTTTGGGACAGCGGCCCGCGCCTCCTCCACAACCGACACTTCTGATGAATGCGATGCATTCATCAGATGTGCAGCCGGGCCATCAATCTGGTGCTGTGCCTCCCATGTCATACGTGGGGTCAGGTCAGCATGCGCCTCCTGGAGCGTTGAACAGAGTCGCACCTGCGGTGCAGCCCATGGCAACCCTGCACAGTCGACCACACCCCAGTCAGGCTGCGATGCTACCAGCATCAGTGCCAGTGCAAGGAAAGACTGCGGAGCCAAAACTCTCCCAGCCAAGTTGGTTTAGCGGCGTCGCGGCCAAGCTCTTGCCAGGTACGCCAAGCCAAACGCTCGGCAGTGCAGTATTGTGGCGCGTTGTGCCAGGCCTGACATGTGTACTGAATGGGTGCGGAGTCTGGTGGAGCATGCTTAAATGTATTAACCAACGAAAGTCATATGTACACAATTAAACTCTGCAACAGGTAGTAGTTCAAGTTACCAGGCAGATGATACCAGCCATACGCCACAGCAACAACATGGGGGCGCAGTGCCACATGTTCCAATGTGGAGAACACTTACATATCCGCACTCTTACCAACCCGCACGCTCTCAGCAAAGAATACAGCAGCTACCTGCGAGCTTCAATTATTCGGTAGATGGTGTGAACCAGCTGAGGCCAGGCATGCGTGGTATACCTAGATTGCCACAAATGGGTGACCACTATATCCAGGGCAGCCCAGTCAAATGTATGACCCATACCAAATGCAGGCGTAACAAAAAAATGGAGGCCAGAGGAGGAGTGGCCGATGGAAGATCAGAATGAACAATAGCAAGGCCAAACAATGCCATTTGGAGAACATAATGGCACATATATATGTAAAAGATCTATTACACAAGGAAAATCTCATACAATGCACTCGTGCCGGCGGCTCATTGATCACTGTCAACATCACATTGCCGTTCACCTCATCCTCATCATTGGCTTCGACACTGCCTAAGAATCATAATCTGGCTTCACTTCTGATGCGCCTGTTTTGCAATTAATATGCATCCTCGTGAACACCGTTTTTGGCCATCAGGCACTTGCTATAGCTGGATAGCGCCCAGCTGCGGTACCATCCGCTCCATTACTGCCACTCTCATCAGCATCAAAGGTGTCAGAGCCCACTTCTGTCGAGCTCACCTGGCTCGCACAAGACTCTAGGCTCGTATGGGGTTTCACCAGCAGCGAAAGCTGGTCAACACTAGAGCCCCAGCTCACGCTCACACCCATGAAGATTAATCCCATGACGGGAAGGCTGTGCAATGCCGACGCTGCAGTCACCACCAGTAGGACCTGCTGCATTAGAGCACCAGAGCTTTTGCCGAGCTGGGCTCCTAGGACATCAACAGCTGCCTTGCCAGACGTCCTGGCTTTCTCATCTAGCCCAATGTAGATAAGCTCCTCTGCTGGCTTGAACAGCGAGAACTTAGCTGATCTGGTTAGTACATACAGTGCAGCTCCAAGGACCTGCAGCAAGACGACCTTGACACAATGTAGAAAAGAGCAGGGAGATCATGTTGCAATCGCTGCGTTACCTCAGCGAGCTAGGGCACACACCGCAAGTCCAAAGAGCATTGGCTGGGCCAAATGGTTGAAGCTCGGGATGCGCATCATTACTTGATACGCGATGCACATTAAGAAAAACGGAACTCCTGCGTAGAGTAAAAAGTTCGGTGTGGCACGAGCAGTTTTTCTCCAGCCCAGCAGCTTGAAGCAAGTCGGTGCAACTAGCATCATCATCACAGTCACAACTCCCGTGTATGATGCAACATCACCTAGGAAAGAAGTGAACGCCTGGGATGTTGGACAGAACTGGGACAGATGTAGCTTCCAAGCATACTCAAGAGTGTTTGATGCCAGCCCTTGCGCGATCCCCATAATTGCCAGGCATCGGATACTGGCATTTGTCCAACAATATCTGCACTTCTAGTACATGTTAGAGGACCCATGGGGGTTATGCATACACACATCACAACACATGTAGCTTAAGGACTAGAGTAAGATATGGTTTCATTTGATCAAGCCTGTGCAGGAGGTGTACCTCAAGGCCTGTGAAAACGACATAGCTTTATTTTTCTTCTTCTTCTGCTTGCTGTGTTGATTGTTGCCATCTTGAATAGATGACTTGCTATCAGACTGAGGGCTAGCAGGTGTAGCCCCGTTGCCAGAGGGGCTTGAACCCTCAGCTCGAGGTACTATCTGCATCTGAAAAGTGCGAGGAGCTGATTCTTTATTTCCATGTGTAACATTCAACTGAATCACTTCAATCTTCTTGATGTGTCGATTCGAACTGGCTGCCACAGCTGGAGCTTCCTTAATATCGGGAGCCGCTCCACCAACTGTCACAGCCCCTTGTGCAATACGCCGGCAGATAATTTCGTGCAACAGTAGAATGGAGGCACCAAGCACTAGCACCAGCGAACACAGTGCCTGCATCTGTGGGACATATCCTCCTGTGGACCCGCTTGCGCCCACAGCCTTCAGCACCTGTCCAGCACAGACCTGGGCAACATTGGCCCCAATCCCGAACAAGGGATAGATCACTGCCGCGTCCTTCAAGGATGTGATCTCATTTGCAAGGCTCCAGAAAAGGAGACTCAGGCACACATCACCCCAAAGCTCGGCAGCACAGTAGAATAAACTGTATGACCAGTTACTGACGACCGCCACGCTTCCGGAAAAGCCGCTTGGTAAGCGCTCCAGCAGTGCATTGCAGAACGCTGTTGGGTGGATGATGCTGACATGTGGGAACAGTGCCATCGAGAAAAGGGCGATGAAACCCATAAAGAACGCAATGATTATGTTGAACATTCTCCTTCGGCTAAATTCCGCCGCCATCTGATTGAAGATGGTGAGGAAAATCAATGAGCACGGGAGCACTCCGTAAACTGCAAAGCAAATCGAACCTCAGGAAAATGCACGGATGTTGCATGGGCTAGGAGGTATAGCACACCACATGATTCTATGCAGACATGGATGTTGCAGAATATCGTGGCACTGCCTGAGAGGATCCTTAGGGCAAACACGCACGCACATTAGTGCTGTTCAAGTATGCTGAGTCCGTGCATGGCAGGTGCAGCCGAGTGTTGCACAAACTACATTCTAGAAAGCTTATGACATACAGTAACTAAGACCGGTTTGATATCCAGAGTTCTAATGAGTATCTCCCACACATATTCTTGTATGTACATATGAGTACTTACGTATTTTTAACCCGTAGTGGTGAAGTCTCATGTTACTGTGACAGTGTATGTGCTGCTCTTTGTAAGACACCACATGACACATTGCAATCATAGATGGACGTAGGACATAGATAAACGATGTAGATGTTTAAGAAAATGATCACCAAACCGGTGGACGGTGGACAGTGTGTGACGGATCACACCTTGTAGCCAAGGCACTACATGAGCTCCTCCCCCTATGGCTTGGGTGAATATTAGAGTGTCCTTGAGATTGTCAAGGAGAGTATTTATGAATGCCATGGAAAAGAACAACATTATCATTGGCACAAACTTCTTACTGCCGCTCTTCACGACGGAGACGCATTCCGCCAGTGCTTCCCTCACGCGTTCCCCGGGACTTGCTTCTGATGGTTGCGTCTCCCCAGACGCAGATTTTGCAGCACATAACACGTGTGACGTGTTGTGAAGGGATCCTTGTTCGCTTGGTCCCTTCCATACATTGCGCGTTGGGTGCCTGTATGCAGCTGCGAAATGTCAGCGAACACATCTTGCACCGTTCTATCAACAAAATTTCTCGAAAAACTTTGTGACCTCTTCTCTATCACTATCATGCACCTGATGCGACGCAGCTGCGCAAAGCTGGTGTGAACACGACAGCTATGATTAATCCTTCCAAGATGATCCCTGGTCAGTAAATGCACCGCTGGAAACATTGATAGTTCCGCGGCTTGAAAGTTTTGCGAGTTTCGGGGTTGCACTCACAGGGCCCATTTATTCTCGAACCGCGTGCCCGCCTCAATCGGAGATGTGGATACGCACCGCACGTAAGATACTCCACGCTGGTATTTATGACGGGCTACGTTCTGCTTAAAGCGTGCGCTTGAGTGCGCAAGCATGCCCCACTTGTGAAGGTTAGAAGGCGGGATACCGCTCAGATTATGCACTGTGAACGTTGAAGAGTCTGTTTACGAAAAGACGGACAAGTGGCGATGCAGGCTCTGGCAGTTGTTCTTGCACTGGTGGTGCACCGGTGCTTCAGCCTAGAGGGGCTGATCCAGGGGGATGCTGTAAATCGGGGAATGACGACCTTGGCGCGACCTAAACGAGAATGGGAGAATTTAGACTACGTGCTTGCTTCTGTCCCTTTGAGCCTCACAACTGCATGTCCTACTGGTTCCAAACAGCCCGTTACAGTAGGAGATCACCGTGGCCACAGGTCTTGACACATGACGCACCGGCAGAGCTGCCGCCAAGAGTGGCGGTCACGGATGTGTATATACTATATACATGACAGTGTAGATACGGAACGCTCAGCACTGTCGATGGCAACTTGCTGTACACCAGATATTTGATGCACAACGATATACAAACTGCAGTTGACGTCTCGTCCGGGGCTCATAAGAGAGGTTATAGATCCATGTACAGATCTCAATTTCTCAATTGATACATACCCCGGAATACCCCGCATGCCGTACCGTGTGCATCTCGGAGTGCGTCTTCGTGCTTGTGCGGACCACGCGCGGAGGCTGAGCGCTCACACGACACGGGAGAGGTCAGAGTGCTCACGCTGTAAAATTATTTGCTACTGGGCACGCTCATACTATACCACACTGCGCCTAGGTACATTTTCCGTGGAATTCCGTCTCGGGATCTTCGCTTGGAAACGCTCCGCACCAACGTCTATGCCACGCCAGGGAGGGCGGCGGTTCGTACAGTAGAAGAGCATGCGTGTCATCATGCATGTGCTAAGCTGCCAGGGCACTCTGCAGAGCTTGCAGTGCAGTGAAGGTGCCAGATACAGTGCAAATAACACCAACACAAACCACGAGTATTGCCCATGCCTTCTCTGATGCACTCATTTGATGTCTGTGCAGAGAAAAGTTGGCGGCTGCTGGCAGGATAAAGCTGATGGAGATTGTCATGAAGGCTCCAACCAAAGACTGCACAAGCAGACGCAGCTCGTGAGAAGGGAGGACGAGAAGAACAAGAGTTCTCTGTGCACATTCTACATGCGCCGTTTGTGCCTATGAACTGCATTGAAAGCTTGTGGCACTTGCAGGCCACCATGAGTTTGTGTTCATGGATGTGACTGCTCATGCATCTGCTCACATGCCATCCTGCTGTTATCTCCTCGAGGCGTTATGAACAGTACAATTGGACAATTGCAACTTTGACATGAATTTGTAGAAATTGAACAATTCATTATAAAAAAAGGAATTGCGCAGCAAGTTGAGCACAAAAAAACTCCGTTGCCTGCGCACCATGACAATGCTCAGGTACGGCAGGAAACGAGCGACGGCGACAATACAACTCGCCACCATTACGTTGATCACGGACCTGCACAGCAATACTACAAATTGTGAAGTCAAGTGTCGGAATGTGTTAATCATGTGGACCACCTATGCCACCTCTCGAGACTTTGGAGTCACCACTGCAGGAAGTACCACTCATGTCTCATCGTTGCGGGGAGTGTCATAATGAATCGCTAGCACTGAGGAAGAACTCACCTGAACCAGTATGTTTCTTTTATTGACAACCGTGCAGAAACAGCTGCACGGACAGCCAAAGCAACTGGTTCCTGCATAACCATAACAGACGTTTGTGAAAGGCACAAAGCACCACAGCACAGCACGTCGAGAAGCCAACACAGGCTAGTTCTTCCAGCACACGCCAGCACGCTTCCTCGGGCCGCTCTGCTACCCTGCCAGCCCATCCTCGAGAATTGTAGAGGGCATGGAACATGCAGCCATATCACAGCATGTGCAGACACGGTGTACTGAAAATCACCTGAGTAATGGCGAACTTGGCAATCGGGTTGACAAGGATCATTGCAGCACAAACAGTCTTTAGCTTCCCCGCATGCATGTTGAACGTCACGACATCAAGGACACCCGAGCCATACATGTAGTAGCCTGCAAGGCCGAGGAAAGAGCACAATGTGGCCACAATTGCAAATGACACGTTTAGCACGGCTGGAAAGTCATGCGGACTTTCCATGGCATCTTGCACAGACGGGAATACAGAGTGCCCTGCACAAAAACCCACCTCGTTTTGCATCGGCTGTGTGTGCATGTTGTGCAGCAATATTAGACTGTGGCCCAAAAGGTTCACGTACAGTGAAGCCACACTAGCAGTGCCACAGCTCTTTCATTCGTAGGCACAGATTGCGCACAGCCCTGAGCAGCTTGAACAGGCAGATGAGGATGCACAAATGTCTCTGAACCTGACATGAAATCTCAACAGCAGGTTCTGACCTGCCCTGCGGCATGGTGGTGAGAGTCTCCATCGATGGACAGCATCGAGACACCAGGCGCTGCATGATGTGACCTTGGGTAGTGTTTTCGAGACAAATGCATGAGCACGAACAAGATCCATACCACTGTAGCAGAAAGCCAGAATGCCATACACGAGAGGCATGGATGCCCAGTTAACAGCAACAGTGCTGGCACCACTCACAAAGTCGCCTGCACAAAACAGGACATGTGTGTTCAGTTGTGGCCCTTACAAACACTCGTTCAGAGCACACTGTGAATAGTCCCGGCGCACGACGGTGTACTCAAAATAACAGACAATACATGCTCCTAATTTGTGATGAATGGCCCAACCATGAGCATGAAGCTGCACCTGTTAGTAGTGTGTACGCCACTGCGGCAGTCACAGTCATTGTGGCAGCAAAGCCTGCGAGGCCGAGAACAGCAAGCGCCTTGACGTTGGGTGCAAGCACAGATGGAACAACAACCATCGCACACACCCAGAAAATTCCGGCATGCGTGCCAAGAAGCATCTGTAGCGTCCCCATCTGGGTCCCTGACTTAGCTGCCACTTCCTTCAACGCGGAACCAAGAAGGTTCCAGACGTTGTCAGACTCCAGGATGAGGAACAATGCACAAGTGCCAACCAGCTCGGTATACATGATAAACGACACCACGCTGCGGCCTACCTTTCCACCCAAGGCTGCCTCTGCAATCTCTTCATACCGCACCATCTCTCCAGGTTTCTTGTTCAGTTGCTTGGCGACAGTCTTTGAACACCGGCAGAGGGATTTGGCTGTGTATGCTGCGATGATGCCAAGTATCCAGAGAACGACGACACCGGCATAGCCAGACTTGCTAAAACACAGCGGCACCGACAGCAGGCCAACGCCGCATGTGATATTCAGAACACTGCATAGTCATTTTTTGTGGTTACTGGTGCGCGCATCCTATTGCCTGCTCCGCTCACAACTATGAATGCCTGCATTGGTGCGGCTCCGATTCCGTGCGAGTCGGGAACAGGCAGCTTTTAGCTCGGGCGTCCTACTGATAGAGAACAGCGAGAACATGTGCGCGCACCTGAACACCGCTTGTGCGAAAGTGGTTCCTTTCTGGCTTGTGTCATCGCCACCAGCGGCCAGCCCTGCTGATGTTGCTGCATACTCACACAAGAGTGAGGTAAACCGCAGTTTTAGACCTACACTGTGACAATGCAAGCTGTTTGCTATGCGGTACGCATGCGACGCAAAAGTGAGAGACAAATGGCCATTTTACACCATTGCAATGGTACCTGTGAGGCTTCTTACCCCATGGTTGCGATTAGAAAGATGAATTTGAAGAGAACATGAAAGGGTTCGATATCCTGATTTGCCAATAGTTTTTTAAAGCATCAGAGGCTGGTTGTGTCGATCCCAGTGGCGCAAATGCCGACATGTTCTCAGAGTCACACCTGCTTGCGTCACATCCCGCACGCCATACACTGGAGGCTTCAGGGACTCCCATTGACATACTGTCGTAAGTCGGCGCCGTGCAGGTGCAACCTGCGATGCTCTGAATTTGTCAGGACCTCGTTTTGGTAACCTTGATGCCGTTTGCATGTTCAACTCACGCTTTCACGATTGCTCGTCAGGAATGTATACTAAGTAGATAGGTTCCAATATCTTTCCTAGTTGATTGTGAACCAAGTACGTGGCGCGTGAAGTCAGACTAAGAGGTTACGGGTCATGAACGGGCGCAAGCGTGCAGCAGTTGGCGTGACAACCATGGGCACTGCGGGCGCACAGAAGTTCACCAATCTGAATTTCTCTGCATTGTTTGAGTGAAAGGTGATGTGAACTATTCCGGGGGAACGGGTGTTTCTGTCTTCAAGTGTGTGTTACTGCAAGGGGCCCTGATCGCACTTCAAGAGTATATCGAACATTCTGAATTCACAGATGGTGCCTGCCGTGCTGGTCAGACAAAATTCACCTCGGGTATCCCGCCAAACCCAACCGGGCATCGGCGACGTGCACCGCTACGCATACACGTACAGAACCGCGGAACGAGAGGAGAGAAGATACTGGAAAATCAACCTACCAAGGTAGCTTGCACGGGAATGTGAGAGGTGTATGTATGCATGCACGGCTGCGTGGGCCCGGCACGGCGAGGACAAGTACGGGCAAGCTCCGACATGGAAACAGGGCGGCTAGTTTTACCTGGGTTGCCTGTTCTGACCGATGGCCTTGCGTTGTGAGTTGGCCTCTGCAAGGAATGGCCTCCACAACCACCACCTCCGTGCTAGGCTGTTCCCTCGCCCACTCCGTGCTGGACAACTCTACCACCCCGGCCCCTGTCCTGGCTCTATTCACCACCCAAACTACTGCCAGCTCCCCCCTCCCTCCCCTTTCCCAATCTCCACTATCCCGGATTCTGACATGCCCGCCCTCACCCGCACCGGCGTTTGACCCCCTATCAAACTCGCCCCGGTAAATTCTGTTCGCGGGCCCCCTGGGAAAGGGGGGCCCTCGCGCTGGCCTTCGCCGTCATGGGTGGGTGTGTCGTAATAGGGCGACAGTGCCGGGCATGCATGCATGGCCGCGGTGCTACTGCATGCATGGAGGATCACTGCAGATCTGTGTAAGCCATTACTCTGATATGAGTGATCAACCTGATTTTGTGCGTATCTGTGGCATTAGGCCAAGGCCATATAAGCTATGAGCCACTAACTGTAATTACTCTTTTTTCAACTAGGTCTCACATGGTCTGTCTGAGTGCGCACAGTACCTTGCCCACAACCCTAAGCAAGGTATGCTGCGATGTCTCCCTGCGTGTACGTAATCTATTCTAGATGCCTGCGGGCAGAACCCGCCTGTGAGTTACAACATGGTGGCCCGTGACGTGCTTGTCTAGCAACGGTGGGGTGTGTATGCAAGGCTCTGGGGCGAGCTGGATTCCAGGGCCGGCTCTGTGTGTGTCAGGGTGTTTGTGATTTGCAGGTGCCGCGTTCAGGGCATTGTGCGTTGTTTGGCGAGTGGTTTTACTGTTGTCTGGGTGTTTATGTAGGACGGCTGGGTCAGTGGGTGGTTATGGGTGTGACGTCTGTTTAGAATGTGTTGTTGATCGGCCGTGTTGGTTCTTTTGTCGTGTGCTTGGGTTGGCTTGTGATTTACCCCTTGGCGCTGCCGGGATTTTGGGTTGATCTCCGTGTAACACGGAAACAGGCGAGCAAGAGTGCGGAGCAGGACGGCAAGGCAGGAGGCAATCGCAGGGGCGGGGCGTGCGAGGCGGTCGCACAGCGGGACGCGGATAACGGCGCGAGCGCGAGGCAAGTCGAAGATCGACCGGGCCGACGAGATATACAGCGTGGCAGCGGCGGACAGAGTGCAGCAAAGGCTCCGCGAGACGACGGCGGTTCGCCCGGGCACGTCGACGGAGGACATCGGCGAGGATGGATCGTACGAGGCGAGACGGAGATCGCACGGCGTCACGAGAGCGGCGCACGAGATGGTCGACAGCGACCAGGCGATCACAGTCAGGGCAGTCGAGCCGTGACGCTGCCGATCCAACCGCGGCGGTCGAACAAACACGAAGTGTATAGGGCCAGCGCAGACGCCGTGTATATACGTGTTGTGATACAGCCCAGTGCTGTATGCATGACATGCAAGCGGACACGGCAGTGAATCCGGGTTGTGCACATGCTTGGCTATGGCCATGCATGATGTACATCCAGGGG
>JAUMHO010015460.1:0-52011 GCA_032360965.1 Ulva armoricana
AACCTTTGCTGATTCTTTGGCTGTATTCAATTGAGCTTCAGTAGCTTTTTCAATAGATTCAACAGCACGTTTGGCGTTTTCGTCGGCTCGTTGGGCACGATTTTCGGCGTTTGCTTCGGTGCGGGATCTAAAGGCTCCAAGCTTAAATGCTCCGAAGATTCCGGCAACGGCTGCGAGAACGCAGGCGATGATAATTTCGATTCCCATAATTGACCACCTTTGGATAAATAGACTTCGCGCAATACGCCTAACGATTTCATCGGTTGGCCTGCGTAATTGGCCCCTGGGAGCGATGCCCACAAATTGGACACAACTTTGATTGCCTGATCGAAATCACCCTGTTCGATAAGCTTTAATGCCTTACGTTCACGGATCAATTGAATAGCCCAAAGGTCCTGGCTTTCAGGCCCAAAATCCGGAAGGTGCAATAGATCACGATAATGCGGCCAATGAACACGCATGTGCTGATATCGGCCTGAAGCGCTAGAAAGCAGATTCGTTTTCGTATTGATTAGTTTCGGGCTACGGTTTACAAATGGATGTTGCGAATAATCTGTAAATCGTTCCTTGCCACCTACCCCAGTCACAATAATATCGTAACCGTCGTCCTGTGTGATAGTGCTTGTCGATGTACCTTCAGCGTATGCGATGGTATCTAAAAATGCATTAAGGTTGCGCGAAATAGTTTTAAGTCGTGCCATTTTCGACCTTAGGTTCTGGGGTTTTCGGAATAGATGCCTGTTTCACAACACGAGCAATCATCCCTAATGCAAACAACGCAACGCTAATCCACATGAGGTAATTAGGCGGAAGCATATTCTTTAAATCTGGCGGGAGTGCATACCAAGCCTGAGTAATCAATTCAGGACTTGCGGTAATCCACGCTAAAATTAAAAGACCGGCGCCTTGAAGACGCAACGACCACATGCGCCAAAAACTACGCCATTCGGCAATTAGTTTCAATCTCATTTCGGTGTCCACCTCATATTAGCTTTGATAGTTTCAATTGCGCTTTCAATCTTTGCAATTGCTTTGGAATTTTCCTCGATTCGTCCGGCATGTTGAACCTGAACCAAATTGCGAGCCAAGTCATTATCGCGCTGTTTATCTACAGCTACAGTTAGCCGATCTACAGAATCGGCCACTCGCACATTTGCAATATAGAAACTGATACAGAAACCAGCGCTAATTACAAACATAGTACCGAGTGCGGTAATAATTCCCCATAAAGGAATTCGTCTATCGAAGCTTAAGCTAGCTCCGCTGTCGGTTGCTCTGTTTGCCATTCTGGCCTCAAATGGTTCGGTCACTTCTATACTGCCTTCTTATGTGACGGTTAGGGCATCCCAACGCCTGCCGATCCCGCGAGTATAGTTCCTGTGGGCACATAACGCGAGGGATAACCTCCTACATGCCCACAGGATAGGGGGTCAGTCCAGCGCTGTGGAAGGCAAGCCGATCATATACGACTCACAAATCCCAGGGGATGCCGAATTAAAGTCAGATGCAAACATAACTCGTGTGAAATCTCGATTAACTGTAGCATGTGGTTCATACCAATAGTTACTAGGCAAATCGGAAATACTCTGATGATGGGCAAGCCTTCGAACGTCTGCGGCTGTGGTGGCACCGGGCTTTAGACGCATAGCCATTATAACTTCGTCATTCCAAGTAGCCCCAGGTGAACCTGCGTATGTTTCGCAAACAACCCAACCCGGGCGATCAATTGCGCAGCCGCTAACGTGTGTGGCAGGGCTAACGGCAGGGCTATAAACTCGAACTGGTAAGTCATAAGCAACGCCGTTATCTAATCTACGGTAATACAAATAGCCGTCAGACACATCGGGCATTTTAGCGTTACTGTAATTAACCGCCGTCCATACATCATTACCGAAAATGTCAGTCGCCACGTCGCCGTGATGACCATACTCATTAATTTGACGGAAGGTTGAAAAGTCTTGCGAATAAGCACGTGTACCATTTGTAGTATTGACAGGGCGACCTGCTGCCGTTGCCATATCGATTTCATCACCTGTACACCAAGACGGAACGATATAGGCACCACTCGGGCTAGTGGTTACGTTGTTAGGTTTATTTGTTGTAGCAAGATTACCGATAATGGTATTGGTCTGACGGTCATACATAATGAAGCCGACCATTGTGTTTAAAACGTTATTTAAACAGGCCATTCCCCAATATCTACCGTCATTGCTCGGGCGGCCCTCTCCCATGAAATTGGTAAAGGTTACGCTACTCCAACCGATTCCAGCTAAAAGCGGATTCAAATCAAATAAAACAGAAGCCGTTTTACTTACAATATCGAATTCATACCAAATATTTCCAGCACCGTCAGCCTCAGTAACCCAAATTTTATTCGGGTCAGTTGGATGCCAGATAGGTTCACAATCACTTCTGAAATAGAAACCGCTACTACCTACGCCCAATGCACCAACGCCGTCTGGTGAGCGTGTGCAACCGCCATCCAATCTAGCGAAAGTAGCGGCATCGTTTAACCACCAATGACCTTTAGTGTTAAACGTTAAAAATTTAGTATTATCGCAATTAAACGCTTGACGGCGGCTATAATCATGCCGCATATTTGTACTTGACGTTGCGGCATCGGCAACTGAACTTGCACGGAAAATAGCAGTACCGAAGCGTTGATCGGTGTAACTAGGTGTTGTTAAATTTGAAGCTTTAGTTGCCGGTTTAGTTTGAGAAGGCTTACTTAAATAAGTTGTTCCGGTAGGTGCGGTCCAACCACCAGAATATAAAGCATTGAATGTTGTTGAAACGCCCGGCGACGGTGCTGGTGGGGGCGAACCCGAAGAAGCAACCCCACGACGAAAACGATTAGTTGACGAAACGCTAGAGAATAAAGAAGCCATTCGACTCATACGTTTTTCCCCTTGAAGGCTACACCGATACCCGCTGCAGATTGGCCAGGAGAACCAAGCGTAATTGTTGGTGTGTAATCACCAGTAGTTGTGACAGTTTTAGCAATAATCAAAATTTGGTTGCGATCGTTTTCGCCAGCATTCCAACCTGCAACAGTTGTCCAATCACCCGGTACCGTTTGAATTCGGTCACTTTCATACCAGAAATAGAAACCAACAATATAATCGTGAGAATATGTAGTTGTACTCAATGCAAGAGGTAAGGCTACGGCACTGACTCCATCCAAATCGTTAGTGACTGGCGAAACATCAACAATTGCAGCATCGTTGTTTTGCAATTGCATACCAATCATCGATTTGTAATTACCAGCATTTGTCATTGTAAATGTAACACTACCGCTAGCCGGTGCGATAGCTCTATAGACTCGTGCGCCTACATCCTTACCGACAGCGAGTAATGGGCCAATTGCAACGAAAGCGTTACCGCTTGTGTATCCAGTGGCAGTAGGGATCGGATCAATAACAATAGGCGCGCCATTAGTTGCCCCCGCTTCATCTTTATATGTACTAAGCGCAATGACAATAATATTACCAGCAACGACATCTGTTATGGTGATTGTTAGTGGTCCGGTATTTTCGCCAATAAAGTTTTTTACAGGCGTGCCCACAATACTGGGGGCTGTTGGAGTTGAACCCCCACCACCTGAAATGTTAATGCCGTTGACTGCAGACAGACCGGCAAGTGTCAACCCGTTAAGGGCTGACACACCGGACAACGAAATTCCATTACGGTGTGAAAGTGCCATTTAAGTCACCGTGAGATATTCGCCCGAACCGATATTAACTCGGATGGAATCAGCAGTAAGGGCATAACCGATCTTTTGGACCTTACTGCCGCTGGTGCTTGGTGCGGTTTGGGTTAATCCACCCGCGGTTGTGGACAGGTAAACATCACCGCCAATCGTCCAAGTCCACGAATCGTTACGCGCAACACCGTTATCGAGCACCGTTGCTGCTGCAGCACTGGCATAACCAGCCACCGCAAGACCGCGGCACGGGAACGTGCCCGAACCGTCCGCATCGGCCAATTGCCAAGTGCCCGAAGAATCGAGATAGACGGCCTGCCATTGGGTCAGCGTGGCACCAGCGTTGCGGCCGGTGATCGCAGTACCCTCATACGTGTTGTTCGTGCCAGGAAGGGCCGCAAGGGCCAGCAGAGGGCTAGTAACGACCGGGGCGGTCAACGTCTTGTTGGTGAGGGTTTCCGAACCGGCTAACGTACCAAGTGTGCCGCTGCCAGGCATCGTGACCGTACCCGTACCAGCAACCGCAGGGGCGTTAACAGTGATGGCACCGGACGTTGATCCGGCCATCTTAAACATGCTGCTGTTGAACGTCTTTTCACCTGTGACGGTTTGCGTAGAAGCCAAGACCATATCGCCACCGCCAGCACCACCGGTTACGTTAGTCCAAACGGCAGCACCCGCACCAGCAGTTTCGCAGAAATAAAGCGTGTTGGCAGTGGCGTTATACCAAAGCGAACCAGTACCGAAACCATCTGCAAGATCGTCACCAACACCCGGATTGGTAGTGGCTGTGAAGTTATTTAAGAATCCGTTGTCACCGAACACCCAGTAACCGCTACCATCATAACGGAACGTCAGAACTAAACGACCTGATGCCGGAACAGGGGTATAAGTGCGCGCACCGTTTGTCGCCAAGCTGAAAGAACTGGGAAAGTTAATAATGTGGGCAGCAGTGTCGGTATTTGTGTGGGCAAGTTGAAACCAAGTATTTGCCGTTGCCGGGGCACCGCTAAAACTATAAGTAGTATCGGCAGCATTAGAAGCTGTATTTAAACCCTTCGTTGTGTTAATCGTACCGGCGTTGGTTGTGATAGTAACTGCGTTGGCTGTTGTAACATTAGCCCCATCATACGAAGCGATGCCGCTGATAATAGGCGCGGTTAAAGTCTTACCGCTAAGTGTTTGCGTATCGCTATCACCAACAACAGCACCCGTAGGGGCTGTTTTCGCAGCAAATGCCGCTAAATCGGCGTCATATGCCTGAACGTTCGTACCGATGACCAAACCAAGCGTTGTACGCATGGCCGCTGCATCAGCATCGTCCAATAACGCAAAGCCTGCATCTGTAATAGTTTTGGCAACGAGGTTACCAGTACTAGACCGACCTGGGAATGTGTTGGCTGCGAATGTAGTTTGCGTGAAGGCGTCGGTACCGCTGCCCACAGATAAGCTGTTGGCCGCGATTGTGAGCCCTGCTAAGGCTGTAAGGGTGGCATCTAACGGCTGAACCGCCGCAGTACGTGCAATTGTACTGGCAATTACAATATTCGCCTCACCGGCAGGCGATTCAGTTACGTCGAAATCAGCACCGAGAAAATCAAGCGTAGAAATAGCAGCCGAAACAGGTGTACCGTTTTCACTAACAGTCACCGTTGCCGAACCAGCACCTGGAATATTAATCGTCTTGACAGCACCTGTACCGGATGCAGTAACACCTGCACCTGTAAAGTTCAAAGTTGTCGCAGCAGTTGTTAACGCCCCGCCTTCGTCTTGAACTGTCAGGCTCGATCCGCCACCGGTAGCATTAACCGTTTGATTAGGCCACGTACCAGATAATGTAACGTTAGTACCTGCGACAATACCACCAGCGGCTAAATTAGTTAACGATTGAACTTGAGCCGCACTCATCACCCCCGCATTTGTGGTATCGGCGGCCGGTAAAGCTGCATCTGTACCAGTATCGCTGATAACAGTTACCGATGTACTATTGCGCGAATAAGTGAGATTTGCACCATCACCACCGCCACCAGAACCGCCACCGGGTTTCGGCTCGTGAATATTGCTAGAATGACCTAACGACATATTAACCCCCAACAGTCACGGTTACTTTAGCATTCGTACCAGAAATGGCAGTGATATTAGCGCGTGCAAATTGCCACGGCGCACTAGACGTAAAGCCTAACGAATGATTACCGGTACCCGAAAGCGATAATGTGGAAGTGGAATCGACAAGCCATCCGATATTATCGTTGGACACTTCGATTTGAACCGTTGCAGTTACTGCACCAGTTCCCGTAACAGTGGCCTGAAACGAAGTATCTTCAATTTCATAACCATAAAGACTTTTGGAAGGTTGTGCACCAGTTACTGTAACGTCGGTGCAGAGAGGAATAGAAACTCGTGTAACCCCGGGCATGATGCCTCCTATTTGAATAGCGTGTGACTCAGACCCGCGCATGATCGGGCTTGCGTTAAAAATACGCAAGTGATAAACGAAAAAAGGCCCCTCGGAAGGGGCCTAGATCGATGCAGGGGCGGTTTTGGGCTTACAGATGCCCACAGGTAGTGTATGCCATAAAACAAAACCCCGCCAGGACGTTACCTGAAACGGGGGCTTTGAACTGACTAAATGCCGTGAGCGGCTATCAGTTTTTATGTGGTCATAGCGCTGTTACTTTCGGATGTGTGAAAGCTCCCGCTTTATGACCTGATTAGTTAGCACCTTACGGGTGCAATTCGGCCCCTATCGTTTGGGGCAAGTTACAGGCAACATCGGCTGAAGCCTACACCCGTATCTTTAACCTTCAACGGCAACGCGGAACACCTTAGCGCCTGCGACACCATCTTCCATCGAATCGAACACTTGGAACTTACGCAGTTGACGGGTAGCGGGAACCACCTTACCGACACTCTTACCGCGGGTCATCGTGCGGGTTTGGCCTTCGATAACTTCAGCATAGCGGCTATTCGCACCGGCAACCGTAGAGGCTAGCGACTTAGCGGCAGACTTACCGTCCTTATTCGGCACGAAGAAGTATTGGTTAACTTCCAGTTGATCGAACGGATACACGGGGGCACGGCCAGCACGATTACCACCAGACTTGCGCACACGTGCGGGTAGTTCGGTAGCGGTTTTGATGGCAAACACCGGCTTTGCGGTGGCTTGACTTTGTTCAGGTTGGGTCACTTTAGTTTCTTCCTTTGGGGTTTCTTGTTCTGCCAAAACGGCACGAGTAGCGATATTACCATGTTCATCTGCGGGCAGGTCAACATTAATTTCAACTTGACCCGTTTTAATCAGCGGCTCGTGAAATTTAGGCGACGTGTAGATAAAGCTACCGGCTTGAGTAGCGGCGATAACATCGGCAAGCGTAACAGTAGCTGCGACGGCGGTTTCCGGGGTAGCTTCGGTCTTCTTGCGGTTACGGGGCGAGGATGCCATTTTGTAAAATCTCCAATTCGGGTTTAGGGTGTGTCGTTGTTGACAGAAGCGACTATAACAGGATTATTAGGAAGGTCAAATAATTATTTGAACTGTTACAACTTACCTTCGTAGTAGTCCTGAATCACCTTAGCCGCCTCAAGCCAGGAATAGCAGACAGTCACGTAATAGCCTTGATTGTGGGCAAACTCACCGAACTCGCGTTGTGCATCGCTACAACCGGCAGAGAAGTCTTTCGGACGCTTTTCTGCAGGCCTTTTCATTTCGATGTAAAGACCGGCAAAACGAATCTGATTATCAAATTCGGCGTTTTGATCGTATTTAACATAAGGCCAAAAGATATCCAAAACACCCGACCTAACCCCTTCGGCCTTAAGTTGACCGCCTGCAATCATTCGGGATTTGGCGTTATCGCCACGCGACCCGCCGTTCGGAATATGATGGAGCCATTTCAGTTCGGGAATTATATCACCGGAACTTAAATTTCGAACCATACCCCAATTGGCAATATCATTAGCGATCAAGAATCCGAACTTTTGTGCATAGGCTGCCCAACAAAATAGCGCAATTTGCTGCGACGATTCAGAATCTTTAGCGAGTTGCCAGGGGTTCATATCGATCCAATTGTAATTTCGCCACGTTGCTTAGAATAATATGGAACTGCTGGTTCAAAAGTCCCATCATTACAATCATATTTACCGCATTCAAAAATCACAACGTCAATATCGTCATGATTTTCTTGCAGTTGTTGTAATTCTTTAATCAGTTCCGAAATAGTCACAATATCACCTGACATCGAAAATTGAATTTGGAATGCCCACAGGAATAGTGAAGTCGGCTTGACGACGGACCGGAAGCGGATCACCTTCGATCTTTTCAACTCTAACATATTTCCGAATGCGCTTGGGTGGTTCTTTCTTGACTTTTACAACAGGGTTGGCTTTATTAGCATCCTGTCGCATTTTCTTAAGAACATAGTCAGGAATAGGCCGCTCGACATCTTTATTTTCAAATGGCTTTGTGTTAAGTGACCATTTGGCAACAATGGGGCCTTGACGCACACGAGGCCAAGAATGTGCATAAATAACGCCAGTTCGTACCAATGATTCGATAATTCTAGGCATTGTAGCACGATCACATTCAAGTGCATCGCGCAATTCCCTAGCAGTCATAGGCTCACACATCAACAATGCAACTGTCTTAGCTGCATAAAAATGGGCCAGCTCTCTACTCATTGTGAGCACCAATATAGCTACGCTTTTTAGACATATCGTCAATCATTTTCTTCGTGTTCTTTTCACGGGCTTCCATGAATGCATTGGCAATTATAAAACATGATTCTGCAACAATGGCTAGTGTTGCTTTTGCATCTTTACTAGTTTTAATTGATTCGACAAATAGTTCACGTGCGATAGAATCTCTGAGTTCGGTATCAGTCATTTCATGCCTCGGGCTGGGCGATGCGGTAGCGGGTCATCAGTGCTTATCCACGCGCCTGTATCCATACTGAGACTGGCACCCGAAAGCGGTTGACCAGCCAGGCTCGTGCGCAGTCTCCTGATCCGCCCGCGTGAGCACGTCCCGGATGACCTGATGCTCTTCAGGTGTCATCAAAGTTCGCATAATTCGGCCGTTTGGAAGGGCAAGTACAAACTCATACTCTTGGGTGGCCTCGGCACCGAAGCCAATGCAGATGATGGGCATGGTTCTTATCTCCTAGTGAACTGGCGTGTTGTTGATGTCGGCGCAGGTGCTTCCGGCGCGACAGGACGCAGGCGCGGGGCGAGGAAGTCGTTGAGTCGGCGGGCCGCATCTCTCGCATTCTCTTGCCGACACGTACGGTATGCGTGGGCCAGCCGCATCGCTTCTTCCAGCGCCTCCCCGTCCTGCGTGCCGGGTGCTTCCGTCTCGTCGTCAACATCAGGCAGGTGCCGAAGGACAAACGCCACGTCCTCGGCCGGGCCCGTGATGCTGCAATGCCCGTAGGGTCGCGTGATTTCATCGGCGGGTGCTTTCGGGCAACCACCGAGGCGGTCGGCGAACAGTTCCGCCATCTTGTCGCGCTCTGAATCCCACTGGTTCGGCATGAGCACTTCACCGTACACCATGCCCCAGGACATGGCTTCGCGGAATTTTTGCACCAGCGCCGCGCGGTCGGCCGGCTGGGGTGGTTTGGTGGAGGCAGAGGCGACGCCAGCAATCGGGCTGAAGCCGGGCAACACTTCTTTCAGCGCCTTCAGCTCGGCATCGGCTTCGGCGGCGAACGTCGGGTCGTCTTTATCGTTGTTCATTGCTTAATCTCCACATGGGTTACAACTTCATCACAGAATTTATACTGCAATTTAACTTTAACCTTTTTGGGCTTCTTTAGCAAGGCCCTTTGAATGCGTTTTTCATCAGGACATTGAACAATGTGATTTGCTTCCCAATATGTACCATTTCGGCCATCGAAAAATTGAATCTCCCGATTCATGAATTCTTTACCGAGTACAGGGGGACGGGGCTTAAGAATAACGGCACCGTTCTTGATAACGAGGGGCATTACAATTCTTCCTTTGCATCAAAGCTGTTAGTGTAGCAGAAAATACTAAACGTTTCAATAGGAAAGGCTTTACCGTGCCTGTCTCTATAGAAATTATCGCTGCATTCGTATTCTAGCGTAGTACCGTCAAGCGGTACACATGCGGTTACCAAAATAATCGAACCGCATTCGGTTCGGTAACTTTTACCAACTTCAAGTTTAAGCATCTTCACCACTGTTATATTTGTTAACATCGGCTTCGTCTTGTTCATATGCGTAAATCGCATTATGAATAACTTCGTATTGACGAGGCGTATCGGCAAGAATCGCCCATGTTGTTTGAATCACATCGGGATCATCATTGCCTTCAACAGAAACAATGTTCCATGAATTGATTTGATCGCCACTGAAATTGTATTCAACTTCAATGACCAAACCATCCATAACGTTGATTGCGAGTGTCATGGTTGAAACCTCTTATGTTGCGCTTGCTTATGAACCTTTTCCAAAAAGTCTTTCTTTTGCTGTTCGGTCATTGCGTTTCCCAACATGTTGCGATGTAAGAACTATAAAACAAAAGCTAAAACAATGCAACCTTTGTGAGCAAAGTTTTTTCAGATTCGGTGATAATTTGTTCACATGCTGCTTTGTATTCTTCACAATTCTTTAATACACCTTCGTCATTCTTCCTGTTTGCGAACTTATGTGCAGCCTGCCATTGTTTTTGAGTGTTCCAAAAATATATAATAGGACTTACATGCCAATACCCATCACGAATACAAATGTGCGGTTTTATGCTATTGGGTGCAACAATACTGAAATTGTAATACATCACTTCCCCCTTTTAAGACCACGCCAGTCAACAAGTTGGAAACGGGATTTTAGATTTCGGCCCGTAATTGCAGACTCGACAGTGTGACCATACAAACCCCAAAACTTACCATTCCAATGCTGATATGTTGTTTTACCGCGCAAATCAGTTTGATAGACACCATGACGCCATGGTGTAGCGGGGTATTTATATACAGGTGTAAGATTATCCACCATACAGCCCCGAGTTAATGTCACGGGTCAGCTTTTCAGCCAGGAAGCGCATCATTTGACGATACAGCGTTCCGCTATACATCGGGAATTCAGCAATAGTGATTTCGTCGCCAAATTCATTATAAGCTTTTACAATCCAAAAGTGATAACCTTGATTATTCGCAACCATTCCACACCGCGCGCTATGCAGCTTAAACGTCGGCCTTTCCTCAGCCTTGATAGCGTCAATAGCTGCGCGGTTTTCTTGTTCGGTTGGTTCGGTTCGCATGTTAGTCCTTAGAACGGCCACACCATAGGAGCAACGGCATTGCGATATTTCCGCTTTGCCTTCATCAATGCTTCTTCAGCATACCAAGCCTCAACAGTACCAAGATAGCGGAATTCGAAGTCACAAACGCGGTATTTAAACATGTTAGCCCTCGTTATAAAAAGATGAAGTGGGTTGCGGTGCGCCATTGGCTGTAGGTTCATAACCATTTTTGCGCATGCGTTCGATAGTTTGTTTGTAATCAGAAAACAACATGTTTTCATCATAATGTTCTAACAAAGCTTCATCTCGCTTCGCATCGGATTGGGTATACTTTTTATCCATAATCAAACCTCATAAGAAGAAACAAAGTGTTGTGCATTATCGTATGTTTCACGGCAATACGCAATAGGGTTGGGCCCTATGAAGGCTTCAACTACCACACCCCATCCGACAGTATGCCTCACAACTACGCGTCCTTTGTAATGACTATTAAAATTAAGTGTAACTGTTGCAGCAGCCAACACACCACTATGCAGTGCGCCATATGCGTAATCAGCTTCTGATTTAGTAAGGATCATGTTTACTTTGTCCAAATGTTGCGTGGTCAGTGCCCACAGGATTACTTATTGGCTGGTCAGGCACCCATTCCGCTTTTGACTTGAATCGCTTTGGGGTTGAACCAGCGGCCCTCAATACGTTCAATTCACGCAAAGCCCTCAATAGGGTCTGTCGATCCTTCAATGTCAATTCATTACTAATGACTTTGTTGTAAAGTCTCGTTAAGGTTTTTTGGGCAATAGGGATCACAACACACCCCAAAGAATGCCAATGCAAAAAAGGGCAAACAGCGCACAGATAAATGCGTCGCGGTAGCCCCTACGTAGCTCCTCCTCATTCGCAAACCATACAGGCTTGCGACGACCTTGGTTATCGTCAGAGTAGTTCATTGCGCATTCCCTTATTTGAACAATATGTAAGAAAAAGGTTACTGACAAAAAAGGCACCAAATAGTAAAATTGTAGCAATTGGAACAATCCAAAATTTACTATAACCATAGGTACGAACAATTTCACCGAAAAAAGCAAAAGCCCCTATGAATAGCCCTACTATAAATACAAAGCCGGTCATCCAAATAGCAAACCATAAAGATTTACTCATTGTGTAGCCCACCAAACAAAAAGCATTGCCATACGGAATTCTTCATGGTTCGCATTACGACGGCCGGGGCAGGCATAGAGCATGTCGAATTGCTCTTTAGGGGCATCAATCCAACCCCAAAGTTCATTGTCGTTGCCAGTAGTTGCCAGTTCATAGAGAGTCATTTTAGGTAGTCCTTTTAATGAGGTAGGCCCAAAGCCCGATAATGGAAATAGCAAAAGCAAAAAATCCACCAACTGCGATCGCAGGCACTAAAACGTCATTGCACATTTGCAATCTCCTAGTTAAGAGCCTTAACTATAGCATAAATTCGGAAGTTGTCAACTACAACCCTTCACCTTCGGTGTAGGTGATTTCCTTAATGGCATAAATTTCGAGCTTACTACCTCGAATCATCTTCTCAAAATCGCAAATGCAATATTTAACTGTCTCTTGATACGGATGGCTAACAATAGCATAGCGCTCATTCACAGCCATAACCGTAAACCAATGCCGATCATCACGGAATTGGATACGGTCGCTGACTTTAAGTTGAATATGTTTCATTCGATCTTATCCATAAATTTAACCGGGATGATCAAAATGTTGTCAACCGATACGAAATAGCTAGCCGTCTGGAAACACCATGCTGCAAAGATGCACCACAGCATAAACGGATAGAACTTAGGCGCAGCGTCGAAGCCTTCACCATCGATGTGTTTCAGCCATGACGGTACACCGAACAGCACCCCATGATGCGTCATGCCAGCGGTAATAGCATCGGATTTAGTAATAAACAATTTCATACGAACTTCCATAATCCTTCGTTAATTGGCCTGATCACTCGGGCCGGTTTTGAGGCACTGAATCGTGCCGACGTGTCACCACCCCCTCACCCACCCCGAAAACCTCACCATCGCCCGATTTAGGGCCTCCCTGAGCCTTTGTGCCCACAGGGCGTACCCCGCCATCAGGTCCGATGATCACCAGTTGACCGGCTTCGATGTCTTCGGCAGCAATATATGTTGTAATTATCATCGCCTATCTTTCCATCGGCAGAGCAATTGAATTGCACTAAACACAGGTGCTGTGATGCAATAGCAAATGATGAACATCATGCCACCAATTACAGCTAACAGCAACATTAACAGTTCAAGTAGTAGGTCTTTCATTTTTTAGCCAATGCGTCAATCATATCCATAACTTTGGTAGGTGATGTGCCAACTTTAAGCGACAATTGCATAACAAATTGCAAATATCGCTGATCACCTTGCTCTCCTGCTGCTTTAACAGTTCTAGCCATATCGCGAAGTTCTTCCAATGAGTATTTAGGTTTCATTTGATCCTCACAATCTCAAGCATGTAATAGCCTCGTTCTTTGTCACGATGCTTAATGAAACCGAACATGTCACCATGCAATCGGCCGTATTTCTTAGCGCAATTGCGAGCGTCCCTAATTTTAGACTCTAGCATTTCTTCCACATGAAAGAAAAGAGAATCGCCGATCATCATTTTATGAATTGGGATAATTCTAACTGATGATTGGATAGGGTTAGGCTTGTTATCGATTGATTTAATAAGCTTACGGCCTTCCGGTGTAGCTCTGCCCAAACGATAAGGCACTAGGCTCATTCTTCAGCCTCTTTAAGCACTTTGGCACCGCGGTTGCAAACTTCGTAGACATCGCCGTGATTCACTACAGCGAAGTAAACACCGAGCTTCTTGCCTTTCGCCGAAGCGATTGAACGCAACACCTGCAGCGACTTCACCTGATCAGGCAAAACGCTGAATGATTTGCCCACAGGAACGCGTTCGAATGGGAAATCGTACTTGCGGACAAACGCCAGTTGCCGACCGGCAAGAGCTTGAGGGGAGGGATCTTTGAATTCATCAGTCATAATTGCCCAATCAATGAAAATTTGATGATAACGAGCTAATCAATGGTAGTCAAGCACAAAATTGTAACATAACAGTCAAGCTCAGAGAGTGTAGTAAAGGCACCTGACGACCATTGATGCATTGATAATGATTAATTAATGATTGATAATGGATGCTTTTTAAATAAGTAAGAAATATATATAGATATATAGGGAGTATCCTTTTTCATTATCAAGACTTAATTAAGAGTTAATTAACGATTTATCGATTGATCAACCATTAATTAAGCATTGATCAACCATTAGTCAACGTTATCATTAATTAAGACTTAATTAAGACTTGATCAATGCTTAATTAACGATAATGGGGGTGGGTGAGGGGGCCCATCGGTCTTAACGTATATATCTATATATTTCTTGCATTATCAACCATGATAATCGATTATCATTTTCTTACTTTGGTCTGAATACAACAATAAATAATCGACAAAAGGGCAAAATGAGAGATAACGCCCCATCAACAAAAATACGCACACCTCAAGCCCTACTTAATATCAAAGGTCAACAGTAGTCAAAATGCAAAACACTCAATCAACGCCCAGCAATGAAAAAAGGCCCCGAAGGACCTTTAAAGTAATCTTATAAAACATTAAAACAACCGCATTTGTTTGTCGCTAACAATTGGGATGAACATTGGTCGCAAGCCATTAGAGTCAATACATGTACCACGTTTGACATCACTGGAACCATCTACAGCAGCATAACGAGCGCATGTGCAATGGTGAGGGCACATTGTTCCGAAGCATGGTTCAACAAAACTAACCTGACTAGACCCATTAATATTTGTGGGCATATAAACCTTACTCGTCTTTAACCCAAACAATCCACGGCACAGGTCCGGCAGGCTTTGTAGGAGCCTTGGGAGGTTCCGCATGCCACTCCTCATGACCCAGACCGATGGGTACCCACTTGCCGACGCCTTGGGCCTCAGGATCGACCTTAGGCGCTGCGTTAGGGTCTTGGAACCACCCACCACCGTTCAGCATGTCGCGGAGCCCTTGACGGGCCTTCTGCACGTCCGGCGCAGCATCGGCCGGGGCGGTCGTGAACGTGCCATCAGGGTTCTTGATTACTTTGAAGTCGGGCATGGTTAGTTACTCCTTAACTTTGCCACAGCGAGAACAACGGTAACCAATAACATGCCAGCCGCTAAAGATTGCAGTCCACGCATGATAGCACTTAAATTTTTTGGACATAGCTACTCCTTATTCATTACTCATTTCAAACACAGCGTGGGTAAGATGGCCGCAGAGTTTAACCTGACGCTTCATTTCTTCTTACGCAGCTTCCCGAGTTTGATAGATGCAAGGATCGCGTTGAATATCATACTTATCGTAAGATTCATAACACAAACAAGTATCAGCAGGATTCATATCCTTATCCAGCCAATACATAACAGCGTAGAGTTTCATGATTATTCCAATCCTTCACCGGGAGTATAAGAAACTTGAATCACTGCGGTAGGCTTTTCAATAACATTCCTATTCGTATATTCCTTACTGGGAAAGATGTCAGTAGTGTAGCCAAGAACTTCGGGATACGAACTTTGATAAATTGCCATCCATCCGGTAATCTTTTCAGGCTTGATTCGGAACCGGAATCGCTCAACATTATTCAGATATTGAAATGCACCCCCGGAATCAACATCTGTCCAATTGCCAGTATTCAGAGTATCGGCAACTTGTACTTGTTTTCCTTCTGCGATTGCAATGAGGATATCAGCTTGAGGATGTCGAATATTAGTCATGATTATTCCTTTTCCTGTTCAATTGCCATTTGGATTGCCTTATCCCACACAGCCATTACTTCTGAATGAGTGTGGGTGTCGTTGTAAGCAAGAATATATCCATTACAACCATCATCTAGAAGTTCCATAGCTTGCCATACCTCCAAATTGCAGGCTCCATAGCGCCTCGGGCTAATTTTCATCACCGCACCCAAAGAACAGAAACAAACAGCATGCAGGTTAGCCTCATCAACACGCACACCCTCTGCAGTTTTGGCATAAGCCTTTTGAGTCCAATTCTTTGGATCAGCAATAACTGCCTTAGCCTTAATGAGAAGTTCAGAAGTTTTCATGATTAGTCCTTAAGAGTTGCCCAATGAACGAACAGAAGATGCATTCGGAATTCATTCTCATCAGTATGATCTTGGATAGAATCATTGTTTGTGTAATTTGGAAAATTCATCATGACAAACTGTTCCCGTGTGGATGTCTTAGAACTAGCCCACCAACGTTCATCACTACCTTGGCCGGAATGCAAAAGATCGAATGCATCCGGATGATGTGCAAGTTCATAGAGATTCATTACATTACCTCACTTTGATAAGCCATCCAAGTATTCCACCGATAAAAACCGGTTTTACGCTGATAGTCGTAAATATTTAACGAACCAATGAAAAACGGTGAATCGTACATTAAAACTTCCTCTCAATGCTCATGTGTTGAAAGACACCAGACTTGCCAGGGGCGACAGACCACTTAACGGAATAGCCATCCGAACCAGCAATAACGATCGAAGGCATAACCATGGGGCGCAGCATTCCGACACCCGGCAGTCGGCTGTAGCCTGTAGCCACAGCAGCCGTAGCGGCCAGCTTGAAGGGCCCATAGCTGCGAGTCTCCCAGGTCCAGCCAACGTAGGCGGTCTTGTGACGGTAACTATTGTAATAGCCACCAACCGTAAAACCATTGTCAGCAATGTAATACAGACCTGGGTTGATATTGTTGAAAGGAATTTGCGCGCTTCCACCTTCCGTGTAACTACGCGTGAACGTTTCTTTAGCGTGCAAACTGAACGTGTGCACACCAATCGTTTCGGCATTTACTTGCCCACAGATAGTCATCAGGGCTGCAATTGTGAGGAGCTTAAACATTTATATTCCTGTGGGCAGTTGGTGAATCTATTCTAATTGTCGTTTATGTTTATGGCAAGAACTAAAGTGTAACTTTACTTAGACTTCATCGAAGCCCAAACAAGGGCACCGAGCCAACCAATGAACGTCCAACCGCCGAAAATATTGAGAATGACGATTGCCGTCGTGTTGTGATGGCTACGATAAAAAGCTACCACAGTAGGAATGAAGTAGAAGAAGACCAAAAAACCAAGAATGAGGAAGCCGAAAGAGTTTTGCATTTGAATCACTTAGTTAGTAAGTTACGATGATTGAACTATAGCACCACAATTATAGTTTGGCAATAAAAGATATGTAATAAATTGTAACTGCTATGGCATAGGCAAAAGAAAACCGCCCGAAGGCGGTTAGGTTTAGTTGGGTTCTTGTTCCAACTTATCGAGAATTCGGTAAGTTCTTCGCTTGTGCAGCTTCGCAAATTTCGGCCGCTCCTTAGGTGAAGGACCACAACAAAAACATTTCCAGCCACCGGGTTGACAATTTGAATGTTTTTTCGGATTAAAAATTCCCGTCTTCATTTAAGTTTCTCCGGTGTGTTGCAGTGGTGGTAGTTTATTTAAATTGAGAAATCAGGTTGTCAAGTTCTGAGATGCTTCTACCGCTTCTCTGTACATTTCAAGCCATGTCGGCTCCCGCGGTGTGTTTTCCTTCTCTTCCGGTGTCATTGGACGCAGGATTGCGAGTTGTACCGATTGCCCATAAATGTTTGTAATTTGAGGAGCGGATGTGTCAAAAGTCATACCGCGGCTCTGTAGTGAAGGGAAAATTTTCGAAATCAGCCAATTCCGTGCAGCACGCGCAACCTCAGGAGGCCATCCGTCCGCTACTGCACGCTGGTATTCGACCTCACCAGTTCCAATGAAAGTGTTGTGATTTCCGATATTCCAACTAAGAATTTCTTGAGGCATCGGAATATTCTTCTCGTCATTCTTAAGCTGATCCAGCAACTCTTTGTATTTATCTGGGTGATACATGATATTGTCATTGGGTGCGAATCCAGCTTTAATGTTGACTTTTTGATATTCAGTATGAGTAGCCGGCAGCGTCCCCGTCCCACCATCTGCTTTCTCGCAACTCCAGGCGTGGCCCCATTGCGGGCCGCCATCACAGCACTTAGTAGGTGAATCTTTTTCACCGCTTGTCATATATCGGCGAATCACTTTGCCTAGCTTTTTGAACATCATCGTTGCACCATTCGGGTTGCAGGGGTGACGGGTTAGGCTGCGTAGAGTTCAAGAACCCAAAGGGCGCCAACTTCGTACCCCTCGCGTTCAAGCTGGCGGCGGGCCTCGCCGGAGGATCGGGCGCCGATATAAGTAGTGAAGGGAACGGCGCCTTGCATGAAGGTGGCGATGACGGTTGCGCGGTATGTGTTCATGTCGTTTCCAGTCGGTTGCGTGTTGTGATGTAGTAACTATAAGCGGTAACAGCTTACGATGCAAGTAGTTTCGTAAACTGTTACATTTTAATTATTGGTTCGGATTTCTCACGTTATGAAACTTGCGCCAGTTGTAGCGCGTTCGGCAATGCGGACAACGGTAAATCACAATCCGAAAGAAGTAGGTGAAGTGACAGCGTAGCATTCTGCCCCTGTGCCGAACTTCGTCACCAATTCAGCCCGCCCCATCTGTTGTAAGTCTCCACGATCCTGAAGCACCTTCAAGGTTCGTTTAAGTGCATTGGTTGCGCCCATGCGGTCAGTCTTGAATGCTGGTGCAGTTGACGTGTTGCGCTGTAGGTAGCTGTATGGGACAACCTTATGCTCGTGTAGGGTTTTGAATTTAACCCCGCCGACAACCTTTTCAATTTCGGCCCATGAAGAAACGAGATATTTTTTAATGAGTCGTGTCAACAATTGAATCTGTTTGTTTTCTTCGTTATTCGATCCAACATCACCAGTTTCAAAACGACTTTGCATGTTGATAGCATCGGCAACAATGATCTTTTTTGCCCACAGGAGCGTTTCTACATCAATTGTTGGGTGATATGGGTGATCCCCAACAGCAACAGTAGCAGCCAACCGCAAAATCTTAAAATGGGTGCGGCTCCACAGTTGTCGGCGAACTTCCATTGCCCCACGAATTCGTGACGAAAATTCCTGTTCCAAAGCATCGCTCATTTTTGCAGCATCTTCGGTAAACTGCACATTGATTACCTTTTTCTGATTAATCATCATCAGTGAATTAGCGCAAAGAATAGCCAGTCTGTCGATTAGATCTTTAGATGGTTTGACAAGTGATGCACCTTTGTTCATAGCCACACGATCACCTTTGTAATCGATGATGGTAAAACGCGGCAAAAGACCACTAGAAATCATCGATTCGTTAAGAGCTTCGTAGAATGGTTCCGGTGCAGATTCACAAAACAGACTGAAGGACGGGGCGTAAAGCACGTTAGTATTCTTTTCCTTATCAGAATAGATCAACTGACCCATCTTGTCGCCATCGCCTGACTTGTTGAACAAATCAAGGAACATGGATTTCAGCCCATGCATGTGTGGTGATGCGTTAGGTGCTGCCATCTGCTGAATGTAGATGCCAAATTCACCAACAATTGAAACGAAAGACGGGTTATTTGCAAGGGCTTTCATCAGTGCCTGAGGCGATGAAATGAAAGATGGCCCGATAAACTCATTTGCTGTGGGCACTACTTTGACAACCTCAGTCATCAGTTTGCCGATACCTCGTGCTGCCGATTCCTTACCTGTACCCGTAGCGGCAAGCACTAGCGTGTATTGATTAAGCCCAGTGCCTGACACGTTATAGGCTTTACCAACAATGCCTGACATTAAACCAATCGCACCAGCTAGCGCAATCTCGGGTACTGGCAACGGTGCTTGCGCGTAGATATATTCGGCAAGTTGACCCAACAGGCCCTTTGGTGGAACATAGATGGAATCCAAATCATCGGGAATTTCCTGTGGTGGTGGGAGATTCTGATATGCCTTACCCTCATCAATCTCTAGGGCAGGCGAATGGCGTTGGACTTCTGCCATAATTGAATTCGTTTTATTTGCTTTTTCGATAGCTTCATTAACTTGATTGCGCAGACCATCTAGGTCTACAGGCGGCAATAAGTTGTCAAAGCAACGATTAAGCATGTAGTTTACATAATCCGCACGCCGTGACTTTTCACGTTGCGCTAGCTTAGAAACTAAGAACAATTTAGCGACCTGCGCTCTATTCTTTGAATAGAAAGCCAGAATATCAGTTAGCGCAAAATCAGCTTCAGATTGGCTAGGGTAATACTTTTGCCAATTACCTTGGTAATAAAGATCGCTGAATTTCTCACCGTTGCTAGCTTCTGCAGCAATCTTTAAAACTTGCTCATTCGTCAAACTGGCGCTTTCCAGCCCTGCGTAGAACAGCGACGCATCACGGCCCTTGCCCATCTGTGCCCACAGGTCGTCAATCAGCGACTGTCGTTCGGCAATCTGTGCATCGTTGAAAACGTCACCGGTCATCGTCATGAAACGCAGTTCGGAATAAACTTCGACGCTTTCACGTCGCCGACCCATTGTGACTGAAGCTTTTACGATAATGTGCAAACCTTTACCGGAAGGCGACAATTCGGAATAGCTGTTGCATTCGCTATGGATAAGCCTTTGCTTTTCCATACGTGCATTAAATTCCGCTTCCGGCAAGGGATCGCCATTAGGCTGTTTTGGTTCATCCAAATCGATAAAGCAGAATGGATCAGCAGGCGTCAGGATGAACCCGATACCGGAAATCTGTTCAGGGTATGCACGTGCGCATTCGACAGCTTCTTCAAAACTGCACCATGTAGATTGGTCGTCAACTCTTGCGTGTTTGGCGTTAATGGTGTAAGGAACCTTAGTAAGCTTTCCTTTGTCTGTTTCTTCGTAACACCACAGACACCATTGCCGATACGCCCGCAATTCTGCGGGAATTTGTTCAAAAGCCATTGTTGCGCAAACCTGCGTCAATCTTGTTATAGCGGGCAATAGAAAGCGTGTCGGCAACACCTTTTAAGATGATGCTTCTAAGTGTTTCGTGTGACACATCGCACCACTTTGCCAGGGCGCGCAGACTGTGCGTCCTGTGGGCAAGGCGCAGGCGTGCGGTTAGGTCTTGTGTGTTCATCACCCGGACTGTAGCCCTAGTCCTACTTTTTGTCAAATAGTCTTGACGACTTCAAACAGGCCGTGTAGAGTCCATCCTTGTCATCACCGAACCTGGGACGCAAGCCCCTACACCCTTCGCACCGGTGCATGTCCTTTCGGATAGGTGATGACCCTTTAACACATTGGAGATTACCGAATGTCTATTGAGCAAACAAAAGAATGGTTTAATTTGGCCGTTCCGAACCCGACTGATAAAAATCGTGCTGTGCAACTTGGTTGCCATTACGAAGAAGTTGCAGAAATGGCAACTGCTCGTTGGGATTTTGAAATTGCCGAACAACTTGACGCAGTAGCGAACTATTATAAGAAATCGGTAATCGGTATTTGGTCCGACAACTGCAACAGGCAGGAATTGGCCGACAGTCTTGCCGATCAAATTGTTACCGCTGTCGGTGTTGCTCATATGTTCGGGATCGATATCATTGGCGCACTTGCTGAGGTGAACCGTTCCAACTTCTCTAAGTTTGTCGATGGTAAGCCAGTGTTTAACGAACATGGCAAGATCATGAAGGGTCCGGCTTATAGTCAGCCCGATCTTACAAAATTCATTTAAGAAGTTGTTGACAACTGCAATGTAGTGAAATAAAATAGCTACATTGCAATAGAAAGGGCACTAACATGACTGAACAAACGAATCCCACTCCCGAGCAAGTGCTTTCGCAGTGGGAAAAGGCCAAGACCGAAGCGGCCAAGTGGAAGGAAATTGAATATCAATATCGCGTTGCGTATGTTGATATGGTTTCCGATCCAAATAAGGTTACAGGTACCGAAAACATTGAACTTGCAAACGGCTATAAGGCTAAGATTGTTAAGAAGCAAAACTATAACGTTGACCAAGAAAAGGTTAACGAAATGCTTGACAAGCTTGAAAACCTTAGCTCTGAAGGTAAGTTTGTTGCCGAACGTGTCATTAAGTGGAAAGGTGAACTTTCCAAAACCGAATATGACAAGGCACCTGAAACCATGCGCTCTATCATCGACACGGTGATTACCACTACTCCTGGAACGCCTACGCTGGAAATCGTGGCCCCGAAAAGCAAGAAACAACTGTAATCAATTGCCCCGGTGGTGAAATCGGTAGACACAGGAGACTTAAAATCTCCCGCTTATGGCGTAACGGTTCAAGTCCGTTCCGGGGCACCAATAGTTAAATTTCCGCCTGTAGCTCAATGGATTAGAGCAAGTGTTTTCTAGGCACCGGGTTAGGGGTTCGAATCCTCTCAGGCGGGCCAAATATGGGCCTATAACTCAATTGGTCAGAGTAGCGAACTCATAATTCGTTAGTTACAGGTTCAAATCCTGTTGGGCCTACCAGATTGCCGCTTTAGTTAAATGGTATAACAATTGCCTTGTAAGCATTAGTCGAAAGTTCGATTCTTTCAAGCGGCACCATTTAAGGAATGATGATGATTCGTGAACAAGCTATTGATTTGGCTAAAGAATACGCGGCAAAATCTGCTACTCATTATAGTTATCTCGATAATGTTAATTCGGATGACTGGACTCCCCACGAATGGGTTATTCAAGCTATTATTAAATCTTACGAAATGGCGATTACCAATCCCTACGAATTGGATAAATAATGGATATTAGATCATTACGCCCGGCCGGTACCCTAGCGCAACGCTTCGGCGTCAAAGCTTTAGTTTACGGCAATCCTGGCACGGGTAAGACACCTGTGTTTAATACCGCCCCTGCGCCTTTGTTATTGGTTTGTGAACCGGGTATGTTGTCGATGCGTGACAGCACTGTCCCTGCGTTTGAAGCTTACACATATGCCGCTGTCGAAGAATTTTTTAAATGGTTCTTTACTAGCGCAGAAGCTAAAAAGTTTGATACACTCGGTGTTGATTCTGTTAGTCAAATGGCTGAAATTTATTTGACACATATGTTGGCACGACATAGCCACGGGCTTAAGGCTTATGGTGAAATGTCAACGGCTATCATGGATCACATCAGTAAGCTTTATTTTCATCCGCAAAAACATCTGTATTTAATTGCCAAGCAAACTACAGTTGACGAAGCTGGTGCACAGAAACGCCGACCATTTTTCCCGGGAAAGGATTTAAATGTAAAGATTCCACATTTGTTCGATTTGATTATGCATCTTGGTATGCATAGCATCCCCGGTGTTATCGGCCCACAGAAAGCGTTTTGTTGCCACGAACAATACGATATTCTTGCTCGGGACCGCTCAGGTCGTTTGAATACCTACGAACCACCAAACCTAACTGATATTTTTAATAAGGCTATGCAATGACAGAACCAACAGATTTTCAAACCCAGTACGGCATTACTGAAGAAAAGGCCGCCGAACTTCAAGAGGAGGGTATCCTCTGTACAGATATTATTGGCCGTGTATTGGCCAATCGTTCACTTACAGTGGTTTTTGGCTCGCTGACTGCTTTTATCGGCGAAATTTGCACTGACATTTCTATTCCTGCGCGCACATTCATCGCTGTTGAACTTGAACGTCTTGCACTCCAAATTCGCAACCTGCCCACAGATAATCAGCCTGAACAGACTCAATCTGTGGGCAATACTCTTAACTAAGGAAACTTAAAATGCAACTTACCCAACAATTCAACGCTCAAGTTATCGATCCGACGCAAGGGGGGTTTAGTCAACTTCCGGTTGGTATTCACCCCGTTGTTGCACGATCGTCCGAAGTCAAGGCCAATAACGCCAATACTGGCGGTATGGTTGTTTTCGATCTTGAGGTTATCGATGGCCCGGCTAAGGGTCAAACTGGACCGCTGCGAATCAATCTGTATTCCAGCAGCGACAAGGCTCGTGCAATTGCAGAAGCTCAATTTTCTGCCATCTGCCACGCAACTGGTCAATACCTGATTAACGATACTGCACAACTTCACAATCTGCCGTTTGCAGTTCGTGTTAGTGAACAAGCCCTGACCGATGATCAAAAGGTCAAGCAAGCGAACGGCGAAACGGTGAAGCCTTTCACGCAGGTTGACCGTATCTTGAATCCGGATGGGAGCGAAATTAAAGGCGGTGGTGGGCAACACGCCCCAGCGCCAGCACCTGTGCAACAAGCCCCAGCTCCCGCACCCCAGCAAGCCGGTGCATGGGGCGGTGGTGGCGGCCAAGGCGCCCAGGCTGGGGGTTGGGGTGGTCAACAGGCCCAAGCGCCTACGCAAGCCACTGCACCAGCCCCCGTGGCAGGTGGTTGGTCCCAAGGGGCATCGGCAGGCGGTAAGGCTGCCTGGGGTGCAAAGTAAATGAATTGCCCCGGCGTAAAACCCGGGGCTTTTTAAAATGAACGCACTTGATGCAACCGTTACTAAGGTTCTCGATAAACCTTATTTTCAATATGATGTTTGGTGGGTGCCTGTTGAATATAATTCCTGGGGTAGATTGGCCAATATGAATATTATGTGTCTAGATCTTTGGGAAGTTGCTAAAGTGAAAGTTGGGTACAAATTTCTATGTTGAACAATCGAAAGCAATTATCACCGCCTGAAAAATGTGATAATTGCAACAGCCTTAATTTTAAGGTTGTTGTCAACTCTGTTATCTATGGCATTGAGCGTGGGGATTGGCCTTATGGATATTTTTGCCGTGATTGTCGTGCATTCGTCGGGTGCCACCCTGGCAATCACAATCCAATGGGCCGAATGGCTACGGGTTCAACTCGAAGAAAACGTTCTAAACTTCACGAACTCTTTGACATTATTTGGCGCGAAGGGTGGGTAAAACGCGATTACGCGTACCGCTGGTTAGCTGCCCAATTAGATATTATTGATGTTGATAACTGTCATATCGGCGAACTGACCAAAGACCAGTTAGAGCAAGCCATATTGCTAATGCAAACACATAAATCGAAAGATTATGTCTTGTTTAAACGCCGAAAGGAAAAAGATGATGCAAAACGATACGAACAACGAAGCAGAGAAAACGCCAAAATCGGACGTCGTAAATTTGGCCGAAGTTGATTTAAAAACACTGTCTTTGCGTATTTCACAAGACATTGACGAACATACTAAGAATATCTATAATGATGGTTTCCGATGGCATTTGGGCGCATCTAAAATTGGCGACGAATGTAAACGTAAATTGTGGTATTCGTTTCGCTGGGTTGGTTCTGAAGAAGCATCGGGCCGAATGCATCGCCTTTGGAATCGTGGTCATTTAGAGGAATTGCGACATGCCGCTTGGTTACGTGGATTGGGCTTCCGTGTTTGGACTCACGACGAAGACGCCCCGAAGAAACCTGACGGGAGTTCACCGCAGTTGCGGATTGCAAACAAATGTCGCGGTCATTTCGGTGGAAGCCTTGACGGTATTATTGAGTTTCCACCAGCCTACGGTATTTCAGGATACGCCCTCATGTCCTGTAAAACCAACGCCACTGGGGCCGGATTCAACGATTTAGGCAAAAAGGGGATGGCTCTAGCCAAACCGCCACACTACGTGCAGGAAAGTGTCTATGGTGAGAGTTATGGCATTGAATATGTACTCTATTTGAATGCCAACAAAAATGATGACAGTTTACATGTCGAAGTTGTTAAGCTGGATTTTGAGCTAGCTAAACAAATGGAAGTGAAGGCCGAAAGTATTATTTTCAGCCAAGAGCCACCAGCCAAACTTTCTGAAAATCCTACGTTTTTTCAGTGTAAGTCGCTCTGTGAATTCAAAGACGTTTGTCATTATCAAAAACCTGCGGTTAAAAATTGCCGTAGCTGTGTTAACTGCGCGCCTGTCGATAAAGCCGAATTTTATTGCAAGCGCTGGGACGGGATTATCCCGCGCAACGAAGTTCCAAATGGTTGCCCTGAATGGGCATCGATAACTAATCCTGTGGGCAAATGAAAATCACCCCTCATTATTATCAGACAAACGCCAAGAACGCAGTATTCGATTATTTTAATAAAGGCGGCACCGGTAACCCGCTTGTCTGTATGCCCACAGGAACGGGTAAGTCGATTGTCCTTGGCGATATTCTGATTGACATTTTTCACGCGTTTCCGAATCAGCGCGTGATGATGCTTACTCACGTGTGGAAGCTAATTCAACAGAACGCCTCCAAGCTCCAAACGATGTGGCCCACCGCACCAATCGGCATCCACAGTGCCGGACTCGGTCACCGCGATTGCATGATGCCTATAATCTTTGGTGGTGTGCAATCCGTTGCAAAGACTTTGGAAGCGAATCCAGATGCATTCGGTTGGCGTGATCTAATTTTCATTGACGAGGCCCATTTGCTCGGTAGCGATGACGATTCGCAATATCTCAAAGTCATCGCAGCGCTGGTTAAAATTAACCCGCATTTGAAAATTATTGGTCTGACTGCTACGCCGTACCGGCTTAAAATGGGCCTGTTGACAGACGGCGGACTATTTTCCGATGTCTGTTATAACATCACGACACATGAATGGTTTCAGCGTCTGATTTCTGAAGGCTTTCTCTGCCCTCTTATCGGTAAACCTACAAATACGCAAATCAAAGGTCTTGACAGTATTGGTATTGTGGCCGGTGAATATAATTCTAAACAAGCCGAAGCCGTAATCGATACTGACGAAGTTACCTTAGAAGCATGCAAGGAAATTCTAGAATATGGCTATAATCGAAACAAATGCATGGTATTCGCAGCAGGTATCAATAATTCAGAACACATTGCGGAAATGCTTCAATACTTGGGGGCCAGTGCTGCCGCCGTCCACTCCAAGCTATCAGCAGACGAAAATCGCAAACGTTTGTCGGCTTATTCTGCCGGGGACATTTGGGCCATTGTCGGGGCAAACATGCTTACAACAGGCTATGACGAACCGTCAATTGATATTATTGCCGATATGCAACCAACACTTAGCCCCGGCAAGCATGTACAGAAGCTGGGCAGAGGGACACGGGTCCATCCGGGAAAGAGTAACACTCTTGTCCTTGATTTTGTCAACAACATCCGTAATAACGGGCCCATTGACGATCCAGTATTGCCGCGCAAACCTGGGATGAAAACTGGCGAACCACCGCCAATTAAAATCTGCGATGCCGTTAAGTTGAAAATTAACGAAGGTATTGAAGACACTTCTAAATGGGCCGATGGTTGCGGGGCTTATAACCATGCTTCAGTTCGTGTGTGTTGCAATTGCGCACAAGAATTTAGTTTCAAGCGAAACTTAGAATCTACAGCCTCTTACGCTTCGCCAATGAGGCAACAGGAGGCACCTGTTTATCAAACGCTTCCTTTGATGTCGCCTGTCTATTACAGCAAACATGACGGAAAAGACAAAGGCAACGGAATCATTTCACCGCCGACAGTGAAAGCAATGTATCCTGTGGGCATTCGACCAATCAACGTGTTCCTCTGCTTCGAGCATACTGGCTTGCCACGTAAAAAGGCCATAGATTGGTGGCGTATGCATTCCGCCAATGAACCACCTAAAACAGTCGGTGAGTTTTTGCAGCGTACCGGGGAACTTAGAATTCCCAAAGCCGTAATGGTTCATGCGAATTTGAAATATCCGGAGATTAAGCAATATGAGTTCTAAACTATCAACTGCTAATGACGCCATGGACGCTAAATTGGCTTTGCAGTTAGAACTAAAACGTGAAATGCACAAAACTATTGTGCGTTCCCATAATGTGCCATCATGCCTTAATTGTAGTTCCTGGCAAGAACGTGAAGGTTTACCCACAGGATGTATTCTGTTCAAGGAACTTCCACCGCCGCATATAATTGTATATGCCTGTCCTGAACATAATTTTGATATTCCATTTTGAGGCTCTATGCAACAATATTACACTCAATGTTTTAAGTGCAATGGTGGCACGAATAATCCGAACGGTCCGTGCACATGCGCATTGCGAACCGATCCCGTTATTGAAGCCGTCCGCAAAGATTTACATGATCGTTCGCAGATAGGCATTAAGAAATACGGTACAACACTTTCCGAAAATATTTGCTCACGTCGTGCCAAATTGCAACATGCGTACGAAGAAGCATTGGACCTTGCAAATTACCTTAAGTGGTCGATTATGGAAATTGACGCGCAAACTACTTTTACAGAAGAAGAATTAGAACTTGGCAAGCAAGTTGCAGCAGCGCTGAAGGCTAAATAATGGCAACACGTCAACCACGTGCGCGTAAACCGGCGACTAAAACCGCATCAGCATTACTTGACGCACTTAAGTTTGTTTCCGTTGCCCAGCATTCCGAAGGCACAACAATGCAAACGCATTGCCGCCTATCAAATGGGCAATTGATTGCGTTTGACGGCGGTTTGGCGGTAGGGCATTTGATTGAAGAATCGTTAAATGTTTGTCCACACACCGCAACCTTAATCACGGCTTTGTCCAAGTGTCAGGACAACATCAGCATCACCGAACTCGATTCAGGTAAGCTATCTGTGAAGTCGGGGAAGTTCCGAGCACTGGTCCCGTGCGTGCCCGTAGACGATATCCCAGGCGTAGAACCCGATCCACCCATCGCTACCCTCACCGACGACCTGAAACGCGCCCTATCGGCCTGCCTGCCCCTTGCACAAGACGGTCTGCCGGACGCTTTCATGTGCGGGGTGATGCTGCAGGCCAACACCGCCGTTTCTACGAATCGGATTGTCGTAATTGAGGCTTGGCACGGCATTGATTTACCACCGAACGTTTTAATTCCAAGACCATCGGCACAAGCAATTGCAAAGTCAACTAAATCATTGAAAGCTTTCGGTTATTCTGGCAGAAGTGCTACATTCTGGTTTGAAGACGAAAGCTTCATCAAAACGCAATTGTTCGAAAGTACGTTTCCTAAATACGAAACTGTTTTAAACATCGAATCAAATGCAAATCCGCTACCCGGTGGATTTTACGAAGCTCTTGAAAATATCACACCCTTCACTGAAGATGAAAAAGTTTTCTTCATTGATGATAAAATGTGTTCACGTAATAATGCCGTCGAAGGTGCAACCTATGAGGTTGTCGGATTACCTAACGGTATGGCGTTCAACGCCAAATTTTTAAATATCATTCAGCCACATGCCCACAGGATGCACTTTGCTGTCAAAGAGAACGGTGTTTCACTGTTCTTTGATGCAGAAGGGCTAACCCGGGGCGCAATCATGCCTATTCGAAATGGCTCTTAAATTCTTCGTAGACGCTGACGGCAAGGCCGTTAGTAAGAAACCAAAGGCACAGCGTGTAAGCACTGTGCCTGTTGTGCGTTCTGAGATTCCAATTAAATATTTGTCCGATGTCGATTTAGCCTGCGCAGGTGCAAAAGGCTACACGATGGTTTTCGACATTGAATCATATATCAATTATTTTCTGATTGGTTTCTACTGTGTCGAATTGGACGGTTATGTCATTTTTGAAGATTCGCCAGAAGACTATATTAACTTAGAAAAACTAAATTGGGTTGTTTGGAATTTCAGACTAGTCGGATTTAATAGTTTAAATTATGATATTCCGATGCTATTTTTAGCATTGCGCGGCTACCGTGCTGAAATGCTTAAATACTACACCAACAAAATCATTGGTGAGGAATTGCGCGCCTGGGATATGAAAGATGCATTCGGATTAAACATCCCGAACGGCATTAATCACATTGACTTGATCGAAGTTTGCCCACTCCAAGGCTCTTTGAAGAAGTATGCCGCCCGTTTGCACGCCCCCAGGCTTCAAGAATTGCCGTTTGACCCTAACAAGGTGCTCACGCTTGAGGAAGCCGCACACGTCAAAAATTATTGCCTAGGCTCTGACATTCCAGCTACTGCACTGATTTTGCGCGAACTGTCGGAACAGATGAAGTTGCGTTACGACTTGAATGAAAAGTACGGTGTTGACGTAAGGTCTAAATCAGATGCACAGATTGCCGAAACAGTTATTAAGTCTGAGGTCCAAAAGAAAACCGGACAGAGGATCAAACGCGAAGGTATCGGTGCAGGAACCAAATTCCAGTACAAACCGCCGGAATTCCTTAAGTTTGAATCTGTGGGCATGCAAGACGGCTTCGAGCGTATTAAAAGCATGTTTTTCGAGATTACGGAAGAAGGGAAACTGAGCATGCCCGAAACGCTTTCCGATATGGAAATGCGTATTGGCAAAACCGTCTATAAGCTTGGCAAAGGCGGACTGCACTCTAAGGAAAAGTGCGCTAGCTATCGTGCTGAAAATGGAATGATGCTTGTCGATATCGACGTTGAATCTTTCTATCCTCGTTTGATTTTGAATTCTGGTCTTTACCCCGAAGCAATCGGGCCTATTTTCCTTGACGTTTTTAACGAACTAGTCGAACGTCGATTAGCAGCAAAGAAAGCTAAAAACAAACCAGAAGCTGACGGTTTGAAAATTACCATTAACGGAACATTCGGTAAATTAGGTTCGCGCTGGTCTGTTATGTATGCACCTAATTTGCTAATTCAGGTTACCGTTACTGGTCAACTTGCACTTCTAATGTTAATTGAGCGTATGGAAGCGTCAGGATGCCAAGTCGTAAGCGCAAACACCGATGGTATTGTTTTGTATATTCATGAAAGCCAATACAGCACTCTTTGTTCTATCAAAGATCAATGGTGTAAAGAAGCGAGTTTGAAGATGGAAGAAACGCGCTATAAAGCTTTATATAGCCGCGATGTGAACAATTATCTTGCTATTAAAATGGACAATAGTGTTAAGCTTAAAGGTGCTTACTCGAATCCATGGAATGACCCGGATACTGCTATTTTCAGATTCCATAAAAATCCAATGACCACAATCTGTATTGACGCTGTCTGCAATATGCTGACAACTGGCAAGCCTGTCGATCTAACAATCAAAGAATGCTCAGATATTGAGAAACTGATTTGTGTTCGTGAAGTAAAAGGCGGTGGTCATAAAGATGGTGTCTATTTGGGTAAAATGGTACGCTTCTATTACGCTCAAGGGGAAAAAGGTACTATCAATTACGTATTGAGTGGCAACAAGGTTTCCGAATCTGATGGCGCAGTACCTCTTATGGATTTGGCAAATTCCATTCCCGATGATCTTGATTACGAAGCATATATAGAAAAAGCCAACTCGATTTTATTCGACGTTGGCTTTTATGAGCGCCCGAAGGCGCTGGAGTTGTTTTAAGCTAATGTAATATTAGCAGAACGAACCACACCGTCTGAGCCCTTGACTTTAATTGTAAGTTGTGTATTAGATGTCAATTGAAATTCCATCTCCCCGTTGTTTGCTGGTGTTACTGAAGCCGGAGGGCTATGCGTGAACTTACCCGCAGTGATACGCGTTTGTGTAATCGATGCATTGCCTAAAGTGATTTGGTTAGAGGTTGAACATGTTGCACCTGCACCGAGACTCGTTGTGTTCGTTGGAGACACCATACCCGCACCAGCTTGGAAACCAAGGGCAGTGTTATTAGTGCCTGAAGTCAGCGCTAAAAGAGCTTCCGCCCCTAAGGCGGTATTACCGTTACCCGTAACGACTCGCAGAGCGGTATTCCCAATAGCGGTGCAATTCGACACGGCACCGCATTGGTCCATCGCTTGATTGCCAACACCTACGTTATTGCCGCCACCGTTAGCACCGCTAGTGCCTTGGCCTGCGGTATACCCCACATATACGTTCTGAAGTCCAGTTGTATTGTAGTATCCAGCAGCACCGCCGATTTTGACGTTGAACCCTAGCGAAGTTGTTTGCGAATAGCCAGCTTGGTAGCCAATAGCAACATCAAACGAACCCGAAACAGCGCTAGCGAGTGCGCTATCACCAATAGCAACACGTTGAGAACCTGTTGTGTTAGAATTTAGTGAGTTATAACCAACTCCAACGTTACCGCTACCTTGGTTAAGTTTTAAAGAACCAGTGCCAAGTGCAGTGATATTGTTAGCACGATTTGATTGCGCTGCTTCTAAACCAACAGCAACAACGTTGCTTGTATCGCTTACACCCCCGTTAGCTAAACCGTAATGTTGAGCCCCGTAACCAAAAACGGTATTCCCGGTACCAGTTTGACAATCGTGTAAGGCTTCGAACCCCGCTACAGTATTGCTGTAGCCGGTTGTAAGATTATAGCCAGCACCGTACCCGAATGTCGAATTAAAACCTAATCCTGTCGCAAAATGCTGAGTGTTCCCACCGACAGCCGTGCTATAATTACCAGTTAGATTAGCATCTAAAGATTGATAGCCATAAGAAGTGTTACCGCTGCCGGTTGTTGTTTTGTTTTGAGACTGATAACCAAGTGCGGTATTTGCCGTACCTGCACCAGTAAAGGCTTGACCAGCACCGTTACCATATGCAATACTTGTGCTAACTGCAGTGCTACCAGTACCGAATTTTAAAACATAACCGACGCTACCAACAGTGTAAGCTAAAGAATAATTAAATTTAACTAGATGTGCATTTTGTGAAGCACTGGCCGTGTTTGCCAATCTAGCTTCTAAGCTAACTGCCATCGCATCGTTAATATTAGCTTGATTATCAAGCAAAAATTTCTCAATGGTCGGATAGGTAGCACCTAATCTAGACGTTACTGTAGTCGTGTCATTCCCATTGGCAAAACTTGCTAATGAATCTGTATCTAAAGATGCATTCTCTAACTGTGTTTTTGTGATTGGCGCAACCATATTATTCCTTAGGTGATATCACCGTTAATATAATCTTTATCATGTTCATAGAATCGAGCATCGTAGTTAGCTGCACGAATCTTAGAAGTCATATTATCTTGTGTAATTTTCTCAGTAACTAAGAAAGCTTTCTGCCTCACATCGTCGTTGCCCACAAGTATATATGTGGTTTGGGCGTAGGAGTCGCCGTCAGTCACCAAAGGCAGCGTAGGGGGTGCTGAAAGCGTCGCAGACGCAGCAACGGGACCTGCTGTCACCGGAATGGCTTGCACAGTACCGTCATATAGCTGAAGAAACATCGTGTAATCAACACCTGGTGAGAATGTTAACTTTTGCGATGTGTAGACAACTAAACCAACTTGATTATCAATTTGGCCATCTTGAGTACCTGAACGGGTATTATCAGCCACTAGAATTCTATCTGTGGGAATACACATATCAGCTTCTTGTGTTGCTTCAAATTCGACTTGCATATTTTGGTAACGAAGCTTATTGTAATGTCTCCAAATATGGAAATAGGCTTGAGCGTAATTACGAACACCGATCGTTTCAATTTTTTTCGGGTTTTCGGCACTTTGATCAGCAGGTAGATAAATAGTCACAATAGCGTCATCATCTGGCGAAACGTAATCAAGTTCAATACCATCGTTATCATTCTGATTACCAAACGTGACGGTACGGGTTTCGCTACCGGGAAGTTTATTACGATGATTAAAAAGTAACGTGCTATCTTCTGTCTCAGCTTCAAATGAAAACTTAATGACGTTTCCCAATCTATAAGGAACACAGTAAACGGCAGTAGCAATAACGCTTAAAGTTTCCTCAAACGTCAAATTAGTTTTATCAAAAGTATAACAAAACTGACAAGCTCTCACTGTTCCGAAGTAAACACTTGGAACCGAACTTGCATTAGTGTTAATATCTTCAAAATCTATTTCGCTTAAACTTCTGTTGCCGATTTTTGGATCAAGCGCAATATTGAAAATAATATCTTTGGCAAATTTAGTAGATTGCAAATCAGGTGTGAAAGTAGTACCGCCTAGCCAAATATACAATTGACGAGTAACCAACATGTTAAGCTTTCTCTCTTTAGCAGAAAGTGCCCCACTTGTGGCTAAACTTTTAGTTCTAACTGTAGTTACGTTTCCAAAGTTGTCATTTTCAAAATAAGAACGGCTGTACAGGTCACGCCATTTAACTTCATCTACAACGTTACCTTGGAATCCGGTTGGGCTAAGACTTGTTCTAGCTGCACGGATACTGCATCGACCACTATTCAAAGTGCCCGCATCTAAGGTCGCAGCACGCGTTTCTTTACTGACTGAAGAACCTTCGACAGTAACGCCTAAAGTCTCACTAGGCCCTGTCGGATTATTATCTAGGTCAACAGGCGTCAGTTCGATTTCTATTTCAACATCAATCGCATATTGTGTTGTGCCGTTATCAGCGTAAAGCCCGCTCAGTGCAACGAAGTTTGCAATAATACCTTCGCGTGTCACATTCTCAAGAACAAATGGCCCGATCCAATTAATCCCGTCAGCACTTAAAACAGCGGAAGTATTTGTAAACGGCGAACCGGAAAGTAAGTTCCAATCTGGATTAACTACCGATGGGGCGGAAAGACTAATAGTGGTATCCGTTACAGAAAGAATCGAATACGTGCCGTTAAGCGATAATAAAATAGCACCAGTGTTCGCACTTGTATTAACATCACCATTCAACGATGTGCCGTAAGTAGAATATTCGTTCCAATGCGAATTAACAATATGAGGTAAAACAAAGGCTACGTTTACAACACCACCGCCCGAGGAGAGCGAAGCGATTTGATAAGTACCGCTTAAGTGATAAATCCAAGAAATACCACCCGACCCATCGTCAACGTTTAAATCACAGTTCGTCAACGTAAGGAAGCCGCCGACGGCCCATCCTGTGGGCACGCTACCGGTCGTGACTTCCAAACTAGTCGCACTCATCATTCTCATAGAGAAGGATGCAACCGAAACGCTTTCGTACTTATCAGCATTGTCAATAACAAGAGTATCTCCGTTATTGAAATAGTTATCGAAATTTCGACCACTGCCGGAAGGAATTGAGATAACATTCGGATAAGTGAATGTCACATCATTAAAGCCCGCAAATCTATTGTAATTAGGTGCGCGTAAAATTTGCCCGTTGACCGAATTAGACCGAACGCAATTGAAAAATTCATTAGTAATTGCAGGTCCAACTGTGTAATATGGCGTATCGATATTTGTAATTGGGTTGTCAAAAGGGTAATACACTTCCACACTGGTGCCCACAATTTGATTGATTGGGGTTTCACCGTCGTATGAGTCGTGGATTTCGTATTGACCTCTACCTAGGCACAATAAAGCATGCTCTGTTTCTAAATGATCTTCAAATGTTGAATAGGTTTGAGCAATTAAATCGGGAGTTGCCCTAACTTCACCGTAAATATCTGGGATACGCCCGTTCAAACGCGGCCGGTTTGTGCGCGAAGATAATTCGTTGTTTGGTGATGGGTTTTGTGTGTTCCGTTGCGTTACGTTCGGAATGGACGGCATCATCACCAAAGCAGCAACAAACAAGATTGCTGCAATGATGTATGCTGCATAAGGGATTAAAAAGGCCCCTGGAAAAATAACGCAGTGAAAAGTACCCTCTAATGCAGCAAGGCGTTCGATAGATGCTTCGTCAGAAGGTGTGACATCCGTTACCTGTGAAACATCACCGTGATAAATACGGCCGGTATCCGGCCATTTATCCCAACGACTTGCCAGAAACTTTAAATGGTCTTCAACTTCAAAAACTTCAAACTCTGAAAAGTTTAAAGGGTTTTCATAAATGATTACTTTTTTCAACATGTGAAGAAACCTATTTTTTTGGCACCGGCCGACGCATATTCGATTCTATCAAACCGCACCCCGTGTTCTTTGGAAATATGTAGAACCTTGCCGCGCAGGTAGACGCCTACGTGCGGGGCTTGCCGGGGGGCTTGGAACAGCACAATGCAGGGGCTTTGCGGGGCCGCCAAGCGCTCGAAGGCTCGCAGCTCACCCAGTACAGCCCTACGTTCCCCGCGACCAGCCAAGAAGCCATGCATTTGTGGCCGGATGTCCTGCCCTGTCTCATCTTCCCAAACATCACAAACGAAATGTGCACAGTTGTAAGTTTTCGGTTCGTATTTACGTCCGAAATACTTGTCTGTCACAGAAAACCCCTCAAACCCGGAAATCGATCTAGTTTATAGGTTTCGCCAGTTTTATTAATGTTTAATGACGGGGCTTTAGCTTCAAACGTCGAACCTTCCCGAGTAAACGAGAATGTGGATACTTCCAAAATCAATGGACCAAATAAAATAGTATTCAAATCGTCAGACCTGAAAGACCTATACTTTACGACTGGTTTGATATTAAATGTGTCGGCCGAAGTCACTGCGTCCAATTCGGCCGGAAGAACATCTCCCAAATCGCCCAAATTAATTCTAAAGCCCTGATCTAAGTCACCACGATTACCCATGGAGACTAATGACAATGGATAGTAAGTATGAAGATATTGGATACCGTCTTCATATCTAACAGTAACCCCTTTCGTCGCATTACGAACAACGCGATAGGTTTGTGTGAAGTCAGGATGTGAGATTTCTAAACATTCTAGCTGAACGACACTACTGGCCGAACGTAAAAAGAATTCGCTATATTCACTCATTATGTAATTTCCGGTAAATCAACATTAGTTAATTTTTCTAGCAAATTAAGAATTTCTAATGCAGCTTCAGAAGAACCATAAATATTTATAAGTTCCATAAAGCTTTCGTCATATTCAGAATTATCAATCGGTTCAACTTCTAATTGACAAGTTACAACAAATGTTAAACCTGACTGACTGGACAGCGACATTGAACCTGGCATGAAATGAGCTTCATGTTCAGTTAAGACTGATTCATCTAAATACAAATCAATAAGGAAGGTCTTACCTTTATTGACATTATAAAAAGAACGTAAATAGTTATAATCGCTAGGCCCAACAGTCCATTGACAGTTAACTGTTCGGGAAGCATTTAAAATGTCAACACGGTAGCGGCCTGCGCCGCCGTCAAGTTGTTGCCTTAAAACCTCATCGCCATCGCTGACCGCATAGCTAGATTGATCCGGCGGAATTAACATTTTTGATGGCATATCAATTGCTTTCTTTACGTGTCACGTTAGTGAATGCGGCCATTGATTTTCGAACTTCGGAGTTCGGATTTTTAATCGACGCTGCCACAATCTGCGGTGTTTCTTTTCGGTTAACGTCACGTGCAATAAATCGCACCTCATCGGCAGTCAGACTCGGAGCACGTTCGTACTCTTGAGGTGTTCCCATGTTGATAAGGGTAAGTTTGACACCATTGCTGCCACCTGTAGAAGCTGATTTAGAATTGCTGCCCACAGATGCAACCCCAGCACGAACTGCGGCCAAATTCGACACGCCGATTCTACGCGTGGAAGCAGCATCGAAAATGTATTCACCCTTGTGGGCAGTTCCCGCAGCTTCACCAGCCGAACCTGAACCCGTGTAACCGCCCATGGAATAACTGCCCGTCCCCTGTGAACGAATCGCCTGAACGTTTGCCAGACCAGCCGCGACGGCAGCAGCGGCAGCAGCGATACCAAGTGCCGGACCGACGTAGGGGATACCAGCCATAGCCGCATAAGCGGAAGTAGCTGATTGATAAGTTGCAATGGTGGTGTTGGCAATAGCAGCGGCTTTGCCGATTCGTTGCGCTGTTTTACTCTTTGACGACTGTAGTTCAGATAGGCTATTGAAGAATGTTTCAGCACCTTTGAATTGTGTTCCCCATTGCTGAAGTTGCAATTGCAATTCTGCATTTGACAATTCTTGTGCGCTGATTAAATTTTGTTCACGAAGTAATTTAAGCTTATTAAAATATTCTTCATAGGCTAACGCTTGAGTATTTAAAGCAACTTGGAAACTGGTGGTATCAATTCCCATATTCTTAAGAACATCGTTAGTCGCCGACGCCGCATCGCCTGCGGTAAATCCACCTGCACCGGACGCCTTCAAACCCCCCAGCGCTTGAATTTGCGTAGAAGCGCCTTGTCTGGCCCCGGGTCCGTTGGCAATCAGCGCATTTTCTGCACTATGAAGCGCATTCTTTTCGCGTTCAAGCTTAATAGTTTCACGAAGGTTTTTTAATTCTTTTTCGTTTAAAGGTTGACCGCTTGCAATAGCTGCATTACGCAATTGCAATAACGTAGTTTCTTCCTCAAGCGCAGTTCCGTGGAATTTACGAAGTTCCGCGGAATCCTTTAACTGTTGGTTGAAATTGTAAAGAGGTTGAGTCGCTTGTTTATAACGTTCGTTGGCTAAAAGAATTTGCTTATTGGCTTCTTCCTGGCTAATTTTACCTTGGTTTAAAAGGTCACCAGTAGCTAAAAGCGTATTGTTATAATCGTTAAGCGTTGAAACTGATTCATCATAGATGCGATTATATTCGGATGCAATTGCAGCACCTTCGACAAGCTTGCTAATTTTCTCCGAAAGCGCAGAGTTTTCAGCGGCCGACAATGTAATGCGCCGACCCATCAAAGATTCTGTAATTCTGTCAATCGTTTCTTGTTTTTGGCGTTCGGTACCGAGCATACCCATCAATCGAATTTCATTATCCAATTGAGCATTGACCTTAGCCAGTGCGACCGCTCGTGTTTCAGCAGCACGAACTTCGGGAGACTGCCGCGTTGTTGTTTTGTATTTTTCCCGAATATTGGCTTCAGTTTTGGAAACTGTATCGGGATTAAGTAACTCGCTATTCGGATTAGCCTTACGAATCTTTTCAAGATTCATGCGATAATCTTTAAGCGCTTTTGTTAAATTGTCTTGTTTAGAGGCAGTTTCACCTGTAATCTTTTCAACAATTTGTGCTGCTGAAATAGCTTCGTTTTGGGTGCGTTGGTATTCAGCAGCGCCCAAGGCTTGCCGTTTACTAAGGCGTTCTGATTCCTGAAGTGTTTCTAATTGTGCTTGCAATTCAGCACGTTTTGCCGCAACATTCTTTTCAGAAACAACACCAGTTCCGCCGTTACGTCGTTCAGCGGCAGCATCGTCAATAGCCTTCAAGCGCTTTTCAAGGTCGGCAGTGGTGGTAGGGCGGCCGATGTCCATGATCGCGTCCCAGGCCGATTTGGCGGCCCCTGTGACCCCGTTCCAGGCCTTTTCCATCAGCCCTGCATTGCGAATGACTTCCTGGGCGCGGGTTGTCAGAGCATCAGCGTAGGTCTTTTCGGCCAGGGCTGCGGCTTCGGTTGCTCGTCCTTGTTTTTCTAACGCTCGAATTTGTTCGTAAACAGAAAGCGTAAGATAGTTATATTGTTTATTAAGTTCAACAGAAGCTTTGACCGGTTCTTCGCCGAGTTTTTTAAACTGAGCGACCGTATCTTCAATTGATTGCCCTGTTGCCTTTTCCATTAAAATGGAAGCTTTGGCAACGTTAGCAATTTGAGTGCTTGCAATTCCGCCAGCTTTAGCGATTTCCGTAAGAGCTTCGGCAGCTTTACCCTTAGTGCCCACAGATGCAAGCTGATTTTGCAGCGCGTAAAAATCCCCAGTTGTCAGGCCCATGATGTTACCCGTCATGGTCAATTCTTTTTGGAAATTGATCAGCTCTTGTTGACTTTTGTATAAAGCAACGGCTAAGGTTCCAACAACTGCGGCAGTTACTGTAAATGGATTAACTAATGCAAGTAATCCGGATGCAAGTGCAGACAATGCCGGGCGAATTCCGCCGAACATATCTTTAAGCTGGCCGCCTTGTTGCAACAGAACAGTTAAAGGTTTTTGACCAGCTTGCAGAGAAACAACAATGTCTGTAATTTGCGCAGGAACATTGCGCATCGCTGCCGCGTACTGTTTAGCGGACAATCCGTTTTTGTTAAACTGTGTGGCTTGTGTTGCTAATGCAGAATTAAGTTTGCCTGTGGATGCGACGGCTTTTGTTTGGGCGCGTTCCATTGCACCGGATGAAGTTACAACGGCGCGTTGCGCTGTAGCGACTTTCTGTAAAGCTTCCGAAGCGGTCTTAGCAACGGAAGTAACTGAAGTTAACGGTTTAGCTGTTAAACTATTCAGCGTTTTCTGTACGCTGTCTAAATCCTTTTGTGCTGTTTTTGCGGCTGAACCGATTTCACGAATTTTTACAGCAATGCCACTATCGACTTTGTCTGTAATTTCAATAATGATACTATCGTCAGCCATATTATTTCCCTAAATTGATTTTCGGCCGACGCTTACGCGCAACCAACATAGCAGCTTCGACAAACCCCGCAGGCGCTTGTTTGGATGTACCGGAATTCAAATCACGAATATATGGGGCATTGTTCGTGATATAGATTTTTTGGCCCGGTTTCTTTTTAGACAATATTAAGTTGCCCACAGAAATAGCCATAGATGCCGATTCCCCGGCCGTGTAGCCAAGATAGCCAGGAACGTAAGCGTTAATAAAATTCGTCTTCGGTGCTTCTAACGAAACTTGCCAGTTAGAAAGCGCTGTTGACGTATCCACAGGAGTTCTTTCGACAAGAGTTTGTAGAGCGATCTTTGCAGTCTCGATAGCCACAACTGAGGCGGCTTTGTCGATTTGCTTTGCTTTCAACTCTAGTCGTTTGGCAAGATCGTTAAGGTTAGCCATTTTTTCTAAGCCCATTCGTGTGGGCAATGTCCATCTGACGAATTAGAAAGAACAAATCTTCGGTCTGATCTTCGCTAAATGTGTTAGCGAGTGCGTATTCTTTAATTGAACTCCAAGGGATTAGCACAATACCCATTGAGTGTGACCGTTCGGTGTCTAAATCAAAAAAGGCCTGCAAATACAATTGCAAGCCTTGTTGAAGTTCAGGAGCGTTAGCGATAAAATCCGGAAGGGGCAGCCCCATCCTGTAATGTTGTCTCGCTAACGTTTGCTCATTAGGCCCATGTTTGAGCAAATACTCTAGAACCTCAATTAGTTTTTTGCTTCGGCTTCCAAAGCCTCTTTACGGAAATTGGCCAATTCATTAGCTTGGATTCGCAGCGTTGTGAAAATATCGGGGAATTCGGTAAACAGTTGAACGGCATTCGATTTCGTGAAAGGGAAAATCGAACCGTTTTCGTCTTTAATGCCTTCCCAGCCCTTAAGCACCGTTTCGGCAAAAACCTCCTTAAGAATCTGAGCGTCTTTTTCTTCAGGAATTTTAATACCGAGTTGTCCATTACGGCGGTACGGCTTCATTGCTTCTTCTAAAGCCTTATCGAATTCCTTATTGGAACCACCCGAACGGGCAAGAATGAATGCAATTTCTTCGCCGGAGTCTTCATCAGTATCAAAAACAAATCGAAAACCGTTCAACTCCTTTTCCGGGTCCATACGGTGTTTTGCAAGATTCTTCATTTAAATAATTCCTATTGGTTATGAAAAAGGGCCCGTTTTACGGGGCCCTTGGAGTGTACTACAGGTTTTGTTAGACAGGCATCGCCAGATTAGGCAGGTACGGGAAATTATCGTATTCCAACGTATAGCCTGCTGCGTTCTGTGCACCCATGGCTTCAAGCGGTAACATGATCGCTTGATCCTTTTCCACGTTGGCCCGGCCACCACCCAAGCCAAGTAACGGGATATCGAACACGAAGCCTGCATTCTTTGCAGCACCGATGATGTTATAACCAACATCGGCGTTGTTGCGGACAGCCTTAACAGCGGCAACCGTAGTGAAATAGGCAGTAATCGAACCACCCACTTCAAAGTTACCAACTGTCACACCGAATGCACCAAGAACACCAATAGCCTTAGTCGGGCTGGCATTGTTGTTAATGGTTAATGTTGCTTCAGTGGCAAATCCGAACAGCGAAGTAGGGTTAGAACTTGTCGGATCGATCACCGTCAGTTTCATACGATAAATATTGGACGATGTGTTGTAAGCGTCTTCACCTGGGGCCGCAACACGTGCACCGTCTTTAATCAAATCGCCAACATCACCCGAACGCTGAGTATTAGAACCGGCAATAAACGAAAGATCGACGTTAAGCTTATCGGCTTGCGGAATGTTCAACGTCATTTCGTTGGCAATAGCGCCTTCGAGATATTCAGCTTGCGTAGAACTTGCACCCAAACCTAATTGACGTTCGATATTATACGAACGAGTTTTAATGAGGCTGGGGTTCAGTTCGTTACGCAGAGTCGTACCAACATACAGGCGAATGGTTTTGCCTGTACCAGTTTCGTTAACTGCTGTCCAAGTCGTGTCGTCAAATGTCAACGAAGTAGCTGCAATCGATTTGATTCGAGCATAACCATTGTTATTGGCAAAACGGTTAGCTAAAGTATCGTCGCCAAGGTAAACCCACTTGCCCACAATAAGGTCAGGCAGCGTAGTGAAGTTTGTGGTCGTGGATGTCAGCGAAGGGATACCCGCAACAACAGCGACGTTGATATCGGCAGAAGCGAACGAATAGCCAACGCGCTCAAGCTTTGCGGCTGCAGGTGGGGATGCTTCAGCGACAAGCGTTTGCGAAACAGTCAGAACCGTGGCAGTGGCAGTAGTGACAGTTTTCACACCGTTGTTAGTGGCATTGGTGAAACCAGATGCAAAAACGAGTTGGTTCGCTGCAAAGCCTGTCAAACCGGCCGCTGCGGTGTAAGTGTTGGGGCCCGTGGTAGCCGAAGTGATGGCAATTTGCGTACCGTTCAGCGGCTTGTTCGAAAACGGTTGACGTGCATCAGCAAAGAAAAAGCCTTGTGCAATTCGCGTAAAATTGGACTTCGTATAGTCCATATTGAATCCACCGGACGCGTCAAGATCGGTAATAGTACCTTTCTTGTTTTGGCGCGAAGGGTCGATAGGCGAACGTGCAACAGTAGCGATTTCACCGCCGAAGTCGCTATAGCTATTCGGTTCAAGTGCATACCAAGTCGGGTCGAAACCATCCGGCACTAAAACCGGCAGTTGCTTGTAGCAGATTTCTTCCGCAAAAGCTAAACCGGTAATATTCGAGTCAATTTTATTAATTGCGCAAACCATGTTAACTCCTATTAACCAATCTGGTCATATGTGTATTCTGAAACAACGTTAATCCTAAACCATGCATCTTCGGGCGGAAGTTCTTGGATTCGAGTATTTCTAAACCACATACAATTATCCGTGTTCTTACCCCGGTAAGCACTTTTAACTAGCTCTGCAACTTGCAACCCTAACCCATAATCAATCGATAGGGTCTGCGGGATGAAAATCTGTACAAAAACCAGCCCGTCGGTAGTGTACCGCCGTTTTAGATCGTTGCCCGATAAAGTTGCCTGTTCCTCAATTACAGTCTGTTGACTTAATCGCATCCAGATTTTATCTGTGGGCATTTTGTCGGCTTGCAAAACCCCTTGATAGGCAACTGTGCAAACGTAACCAAGCAAACTATCAATTGCAGGTTGAACCGTAAGCAATTGAGTAACTAGCTCGTCACGTGCTGCACTATATGTCGGAATCATTACTTAGCCTTTTTGGCCGTGGCAGGTTCTTCAACAAATAAAGTAACGTCAACGCGCTTAAAATCTTTATACGCGTCAGGAACTAAACCAGCAACACCAACGTTGTCCCGAAGCGGACCATTCAAATCGACATTTTGCAAACTAACGAATTCAAGATAAGGGCCGCCGTCCATAAACTTTGAAGCTTTTTTAAATTCTTCATTAGTTGGAACCGTACCGGAAATGAAATAAAGAATGCAATTTTTCATAGTTCATCCATTGAAAATGATCGTGTATAAAATCTTTTGACCGTTAGGCGATAACAAGTCAACAGAATTAATATCCAACTTAACACCATCGCGAGTTACGATGTCTAATCTATCCGGTGTAAATGGAACCTGACCCATTAATCCGTAAAAGGAACCGCTAGCCGCCTCACCACCCGCCAAGCTACGCAAGAATTCCTTACCTTGCAAATCTAAAGGAAGAAAACAAACATATGGCGAATAATCGGTCAATGTATCGACACGTTCGTGAGGCTTAAGAGGATTCGGAATCGTCGTTGTCTTCTTTTGCCAATTAACGATTTGACCATTCTTCTTAATAAGCCTCAGGGCTGTTTCTATTTGTCTGTCAAATTGGCCCATGATTGCCCACAGATTAGAAGCCGAACTGGGGCGACAGGCGATAACCGCCATACGCGGTGATAAATGGATTCAGATAGACATCAATTGCTGTGAAAACGGTTAACCCGTTATATGTGGCCAAGAATCCATCTGAATATTTAGTGGTAATTGGCCCGACAGTTTCTTCGATGATTGCACCACCAACGACAGTGGGGAGGAGGTCCGTACCATTTGCCACCATGGCCGCCGCTGTTACCTGGGCCCGCCTGATGCCCTCAGGCACCACGTTGTCGGCGACAGGGTATCCATCGGCCGTGACGAGCTTACGGGGCCAGGAAAGGGCCTGCGTGGGGCTGGAGCGCTGCCCGGCGTAAGGGCGCGACTCGATATAGGGCATAGCTCCCAGAAGGGCGTGGATTGCATCATCATCGTTAACCGGCAACACCAAATTCATGTTGTCGGCGAAACTACGCGCATACGTTAAATCAACGTAGCTATTTGCGTTCGCAACGCCTGTACCGTCTTCAACAATTAGCGTTGCCATTTATGTTCCAAACCTTGTCATAATCGAAGCTTGCCGACTAAACGTAATCTTAGTCAGATTGGCAAAACTTTGACCGTACATTGATTGCTGTAACCAAGTATCGCTATTTTGAATAAGGGCGTATTGTTTTTTAGCACCCATGCGTTCGTCAGCTTCATTCAAAATAGGACCGCGACTTGCACCACCTTGACCTGGGTATTTCCGGAGCCAAAATAAATGGGCGGCGTAAAAGGCAATGGCTAAATCTAACTTAACTGCAGAAATACTGTCTAAATAAGATTCGAGAAAAATAGACGCGGTGTCGAACTGCGCATTAACAACATCATCAGTGATATTGTCAAATTCTGGTGCTTGTTGTCTGAATAGTTCTAACCGCGTCATAGTCATCCCCAGTTACTTAGACCAACCTGTGCCGGTCGGTGTATTAGCCTTAGTTGTAGTTTTGGCTTTTGTAACGGTAGTTTTAGTTTTAACTTCTACCACTTCGTCTGTAACTTCGTCTTCAGTGATTTCGAGAAATTCGCTAGATTCGACATCAGCACGATTAATACCCTTCTCATCGTCAAGAATCTTGACGACTTTTTCAGGTGCAACCATCGAACCACCAATATGAACGAGTCGCAAACTAATATTACGAACGTTAAAGTATTTCACATCATCGGACATTTATTTATCTCCAAAATAAAGCCCCGTCAAATGCCCACAGGATATGGGCACCCTCAGGGGCTGGGTTAATTAGATGCCCGAGCCAATAGCCATTGCGAACGGGTATTCGATCACCACACCACCAACTCGCGATTCGCACGGGACTTTCCAAGAGAGGTTATTCGCTTGCGGCGGATATTCTTTGAAAGGCATCGGGAGAATCAGTTGCAGGTTTTCGATGCTATTTTCGATAGCAACCATAACGTTTAAGTTGGAGTAGCTGGCGACATCGGCCAGTTCAAGAACAGCCTTAACCGTAACGTTCGGGTTGTTGGTTTGGAAAACCTTCAGAATCGAATCAGCACCATAGGTGCCGCGCGGGGTGCTATTGATATAGGTGTATTCGTCAAGCGGCAACCAAAGTTCGGTTGCATTGTGAACACCCTTGGATTGCGTGGTAACCGCATTCACAATACCCGACATATCACGAATGATTTGATCAGGGGTCTTGGTGGACCACAGCTTACTAGAACCCGTACCGTCAGCAGGAACCGTGTAAACCGGAATGTTCGTGTTGCTCAGAAAACCCGGCAGGTTGGCAGCGACATCACCGAACCAAGCAATCCGGTTCACGGCAATATCATGACCCTTTTTAGCCATGGTGGCCTTTTGGGACTTGATCGGCACACCAGTGGCAGCAGCCGAACGGATTTCAGCAGCAGACCAGCCGTAGGCATCACCAAGCGATTGAACGCGGCTGGTGAATTCCTTCGCCGAAACCCCAACCATGGGCAGGTCGTCGGCATAGCTAGCGATGATCTTAGCGATACCGGTTGCATCGTATTGACGATACGTGACAGTTTCAGCCCAATCGGGAATCGACGTATCAATCGGGAACAGTTGCAGAGCCGACAGATTCGGGCGTTTGATTTCATACAGCTTGGAGCGGATGAATTCAAGTTGACGAGCAAAGAAAACAGTTTCGTTTGCATCCATATTGAAACCGGCCGAACGGGCCTGATTCTCAATAACTTCTAAGTCTTGGTCGTAACGTTCTGTGGTCATGTTAACCTCTTATTGATTTTGGATTTCGATAGCAGCAAGACCGGCAGCAGTCGTACTAGTAACGAAACGAGCTTTAATTAAAACCGGGGCTTCGATACCTGCACCAACAGCGGCATCAGTCCAAGTGCCGTTAGCCAGCACAAAGTTAGCGGCAGCACCAGCAACAACAGCATCGTTCGTCATCACGACAACACGACCTTTCTTCATCACCGGGACAGCAGCCTTATCGGCATACTGCACAACGCCTGCGCTGCTTTGTTCGAGAGTTTGCGAAAGAATCGTAACGCCAACAATAAGGGCACCTTGACCAGCACCGGTACCGGCTTGAATCACTTGACCGCGGTTGCTATCGGTTTCTTTAGCAGTACCGAGAATAACTGCCTTGGCAATACCGACCGCACCTTCAGCAAGATAGCTGTCAACTTGACGCAGCGACGTATCATAAATGTTGCCGAGTTGTAACGGCAGTTGATATTGATCGTAAGAGAGTTGCATGATTATTCCTTAGCTTTGAAGTTGTTACCCAGGGCCTCAACATACGCTTGACGCGGATCAACTTCGTCGGTACGTTTTCCAGCAGGTGCATTGACAATTCGACGTTGGGTAGACATCGCTTCGTCTTTGCGAGCCGTCTTAGCCATATCGAAAGCAGCGTTCACGTAATCAGCCGACTTGCCCACAGGATCAAAGTCCTTGTTGACAGCCTTGATAACGGCATGCTTGATTTCGTCATCCGACTTATCTTTTGCGTCCAGTTTGAACGTAGCCGCAACCTTTTCCAGTTCACCGCGTGCAGCGACAGCCGCCTTAGCGGATTCAACTGCTTTGGTGATTTCACCCGGCAGGGCGTCAACGCGAGCTTTAAGGGCATCACGTTCGGCGGTAACCGTGTCAACGTTTTTAGTCTTTTCGACAATTTGATCGGCAAGGGTCTTAGCGTCAGCACGCAGTTTGTCAACTGCTGCAACAACTTCGGCCGGTGCTTCGTATTCGATACCAGTATCTAAACGAACTTTAGGCATTTTAATTTCCTCGTTAATTGATGGTTCCTCGTCCGAATCTAAATTCAAACGTGCGTTAGCACCGGCGCGGGCGCGTTTCACAATCGATAAATGGTTAACTCTAATATTACGCTGGATAGCGTCATATCTTTCGCCTTGCCATTCACCGGGGGTTTCTTCTAGGTCAACATTGTATCCAAGTGATAATTGACGACGTTCGCCGATTTTACCCGGTTGATGAATAACGATATCTGCTTTTACGTTATCACCATCCTTACGGCCAGCGGATAACATTGTCCCAACTTGATATTTTGCGATATCTTTATCAGTAACCAGATTCTGCGGATGATCCACAGTAATAGGCTTGCCGATAAAACTAGCAAGCGAATCAGCATGGAAAACATCATCAGCTAACCGCAATTCCTTACGGATAGAACCATCGGCGTTCGTGTACGTTAAAATGCCGGTTCGTGCGACAACGGGGGAATCGATTAGATAACCCTCGTCAGTCTTGACGGCCCGTAACTCTACGTAATCAAATCGGCTTTTTGGCATGGTGGCGAGTATATAACCGATCCTGTGGGCACGTGCAAATTATTTTCTTCTCAGGCGCATTAATGCTTTGCAACGGCACCCATATGCCTCCCCAGGGTGACCACCTTCAGGTGGTTTATTCCACTTAAATACTACCCCTTGTCTTGCATAATGCGAAGGTTTGGCGTTTGGATATAACCCGTTTGGATTACCTCTAACTCGCTCATCCTTCTGAGTATCCCAAATATATTCATCAGCCCCGATAGATTTTTGACGCTCGCGAGTTAACGCAGCATCTAAAGTGCTAATGAATTCAGCACCAGCGGTTTCAACTCTTTTAGCAGCAGTTTCGAGTTGTTTAATTACAGCTTCTTTAATAACTGAATTTTTAACAGCAATTAAAATAGCATTACGTGCTGCTAATTCTGCATTCTTAATAGTTTGAGTTACAATATTATCTAAGTAAACATCCTGAGTCGTTACCCAAGTATTACGAAGATTATCTAAATACGTTTCTTGACGATAAATATCAGCATCAGCACCTAAAATATTCATCATATCTATAGTACTACTGTAACTAACACCGGGCTTAAATCCTACAGCTAATGTCGGCGGGATGACCAACCCAGTTAAGCTTTTAACGACAGCTAAAAATTGAGTATCGTTAAAAATATTAACTACGCTATAGTATCCGGCGTAAGTCGGTTTGTTTTCTTCACGTTTAACGCGCCACCATTCAAACACTTCGGCAATTACAACATCCAGTTCTTCCGGTTCTATTTCATCCGGTCGGCGACCATAGCGGGCCACCTGACTAAGACGAAATAAAAGTTCAACACGCAATTGTTCAACCGTTTTCCGAAGAAAACGGCCGTAGCGCCTTTCATAGTGACGTGGAGCTAACCAAGTTCTCATTTAGTGCCCACAGGACTTGGGTTAGATTGGCCCGGTGTCGGATCGACGATTTTTTGCCCAGGGTTAAGCACCATTGGCGCTGGGGTTTCTTCCACAGGTTCAGGCGCATCGCCTTCAAGTTCCCATTCCTCGGGCAACTGTTGGCGCATTTCGTTTTCATCCATCGCACCGCCTAAGACAGATGCCGATAATGCTTCAACGAGTGCCTTTGTAGCTTGATTGTTTTTCAAATCAATTTCAGCTTGTTGAAGTTCGCTTGGTGTGGAAAGCGGGTTAAACGTCAGCGTGTAGTCACCGCCGTCTGTCTCACCATCGCTATCGACGCGGCGCAGGAGGCTCACCAGACGGTCTACAGGCTTGCGCATGAGGTCGTTTTGCCAGGACTCTATTTGGGCAAACCAAGCGTCCTGGTTCGTCGCTCCTGTGGCGTTTAGGCCGCCCGGGGAACGTGTCATCAGGACGTAAACAGGGATGCGGGTCACGGCCGACAAGGCTTCCGCATTTCGATCAATGACGGCATCTACACCGGTAAGCGTCAACCCTTTAATTTCATAGGTTTCCTTACCGTCGATAACGATAGTGTTTAGTGCACCGCGAACGGTATCAACAATGTGAACACGTTTCGCTACGCGAGCTTCCCCGCCAACTTCCTCTAACATTTCCGAAAGGCCTTCGATACTATGAACGGCCTGCTGCATACGTTCAAGTAAAAGATTGCCGTATTTATATGAATGGTCAAGGCGGTTTAATTGAATAAACGCGCTTTGAATAACAGATGCACCCCAACCATCATTTGCATTGCGGATATCATTTGGCAACGATTCGCCATCAAAAACTAAAACACGAGACTCATGCACATAATATGTAGAGCCGCCGTGCTTAGGCGTAATCGACCAAAGTTCCACATTACCGAAATTTGATAATTTGGGATCATCGTATCGCTTATGCGGCCACGCTTCATATCTATCGTATGTGCGCATGAATTCGATATCTTGCAGTCTATCCTCATCCAAAGGTTCTGTTAAATCTAAACCGTCCTTCAGACCTAAAATAATCAAAGCTCCGCCGAATGCTCTGCGCCATTTAATCGCTTCATTCAAATGACGAACTGCATCAAGTTCTTCCAACTTAGCCTGCATTGCCGCTTTCATTTGTTCGGTAACTGAATCACCTTCAATGGTGAAACCGGCACGGGTCATTTCTTCAGCAGGGACATCGCAAATAGTTCTGGCGAAACCGTTATGAATGTAGGACGACTGCAAAACGCGTTGATCAAGAAGATAACCACCACTCATCATTTGGGCAGAATAGTTCATATTCCTACCGCCCGGCATGAATGCATTTAAGTATCCGCCATCAACACGAATCTTTTTTGGTTGTTTAGTAGCCATTTGCAAATCCTAAATTAAATTCTCTAACTTAAACCCAGTTTCAGGGGCAAAGGCCATAACGCAGGCGTCCGCCAAGTTAGGCGACATTACACCACGCTTTTTCATGTCCTTCTTAGATTCAATCACAACTTTACCGTTTTGCAGGTCCCGACGTGGCTGAGATAATTCGGCGCAGAGTTTACCTACATTTGGCATTCTAGAATCTAAACTGATTAGCTTTTCCTTATCATACGGTTTACCTTGGATAGCATCGTATGTGTTTTTAAACCTATCACGTAATAACCACCATGCCTGAGCCTTTAAATTAACGAACATATCCTTATTCGTCTTGCCCGGCATGTAATTAGAATCGGGATTTAAAGGAGCCTCATTAGCTGTAAAGCCTCTATATTGTGGGCATCTATTTTTAATGTTTTCGGAAAGCTTTTTCTTTTCTTCCCTAATCGCACCCTTAGCACCTGCACCAACACCAATATTGTCGTAGGTGACAGTTTGCATACCCATTTCAAACGCATTCAGAAATACTTTTCTAGCTGCTGTGTTTGGATCATCATCTTTCCATTCTTCAGCACCTAATACCATAAACCCATGTCGCCAAACGAAAGCATTTTTATCCTTACCTTCGTCAGCAACGTCAAAACCTGCAATCCAGCCGCCAGTCGGTTCAATGCCTAACTTAATGTGAGAATCGATAGCAGCAGCCACCCAAAGAGGTTTGATGACGGCCAAATCACTATTGCCCACAGGTTCACCCTCATACACGTGAAGGTAAAGTTCGTAATCGTTTTCCTTCATTAGCTCCATGTCAGTTCGAAGCTTTTTCGGGAACCTGGGGTTATCTGTGTAATTGATTTTCTTCGATACGCAGTATCGATTACCATCTTCGTCAAAATCAGGGAAACGCTTTTCGCGTTCAGTCACAAACATTACGTGTGTCGGTGACAAGATTTCAAACGGGTTGTAAGAAACCCATAATTCGGAATTGTCCTTACGAAGCGTCGGAATTAGGAACTGCCAAGATTCATCAGAAACGTTTTCAGCTTCTTCCACCCAAAAGCAGTCATAACCGGCATAGCCTTTAAGCTTTTGCTGATTTCTAAATAGGCCATCAAAGTTGATCTTGCCGCCACTATATTTATGGCGGATCGTGCTTTTAACGATTATGAATTCGTGCCCTGACTCAGTGCGTTCGATTTCGTCAATGAATTCTTGGTATACAGAATCCTCTAACGATTTCATAACCTCACGAAAACAGGCCAGTCGCCAACCATAAAACCGAACATTGTTCAGAAGAATGGAAACGAAAGTTCGCGTTTTAGCGCTACCTCGGCCACCATATGCAATTTTATATGGTGCGGGCTGTAGATAATCTTGGAATATGGGGAATATTTCAGTTACATGAATATTTCCATCATATTCTATTTCATTATAATTCATCCTTCGACAATCTTATAAACCGGTGCCGTTGGCATACGTTTTTTGTTATCGTCGAGTGAATCACCCTTCGGAATGTAATTAAGCATTTCGGCAACTAATCGCGAAGTCATCGCCTTATCTTTTGCCGGTGTTCGCTCGTTTTGAACAAGCTTCCACATTTCCTTAATTACTTCCTCTTTTGTCGGGATACCTTGAGAATTAGCACCATCACCCTTAAGTCTTTCGATTTCGATAATGACTTCGGGATCATTGGGCCAATCGAAGGCAATTTGGCAGGCTCTCCCCCGGTCCTTTTCGGCAGGGTAGAGCTTCAGGGCAGCGGCAAAAGCACCGTTGTTGTCCTGAGATTCAGCAATATAAAAGGCCGCAAAAGCGGCCTTTAGTTCGTATTCATCCATGTGTGAAAGGGCCTCTTGGCCGCACTATATCACGGACAATACTTCGTGACCTGCCGATTGTGCGCAAGGATTTGACGCGCCGTCACATCCGTTAGCTCGTCAGCTTTGGAAATTGTAATAACCTTAACCCAGGTACACGAAGTATCGATTACTTTAATTTCGTATTTAGTCTCGGGAATAGTGCTTGCGCAACTCGCTAAGAGCATCGCCGTCATTAAGATTAGCAATTTCATTATTAACCTTTGCTGATTCTTTGGCTGTATTCAATTGAGCTTCAGTAGCTTTTTCAATAGATTCAACAGCACGTTTGGCGT